>JAODTR010053475.1:0-10358 GCA_025399935.1 Amblyopsis rosae
GGGAGAGGGAGAGAGAGGGAGGGAGAGAGAGGGAGGGAGAGAGGGAGGGAGAGAGAGAGGGAGGGAGGGATAGGGAGAGAGAGAGGGAGGGAGAGAGAGGGAGAGAGAGAGAGAGAGAGAGGGAGAGGGAGAGAGAGAGGGAGGGAGGGAGGGAGAGAGCGGTAATAGACGCGTTTCTGCTTTGAACAGAATTGCACTGGGTGGCTTTGTGAAGTTACCTGTAAGTTCGAGGGGGATGCTTATAACTGCACTGTAACTGTATTAACAAGAGCGGGGGCTGAGAGCGGACATTTAAAAAACACAAATTAGGCCGATTGCGTTTAATAAATTCCAGTGGAACTAGCAGCCAGGGTACCATTACACAGACAGTGGTCAGATAAACCATTAATATGTATGGGAGCAACCATTAACAATTAAGGGCGGCGAATTGAGACTTGACTCATGAAACTAAAGAACTTGACCTATGACCTCATACCTTAAAGTAGACGGTCTCAACTGGAAGCCATGCCTCGAGCCTGCGCTGTTTGGAGAGGAAAGTTTATAAAAGCGTGATTACATGAAGGAACTTGAGCGTGGTTACACACGGTGCACGCAAATAAATGCACAGTGAGCGCGTGTGTGTGTGTGTCATTCCCTGGAACCTGACCTGATAGATGTGGGAGTGTGTGTGTGTGTGTGTGTGCGTGCGCGTGCGTTTTGCTCGTGTTCTGCCCTGGCGCAGTTGGACGTGCTCTGGTCTGAATCAGTCAGACTGACGTCAGCGCACGCACAGTGGTGTCATGGAGCCAGCTGTTTGATGAAGAGAGATCAAGAGTGAAAGTGCAGCGAGAGAGTGCAATCAACGGGCTCTCTCGCGCCATGATTGATCATCGCACACGGATTCTGACTTCTTTCCAAAGAGAAGGGGCAAAGTACAAACTGAACAGCTGGAGCAGAGACCAGATATCTGTAATTGTAAGTGTAAAAGAAGAGGTGAAAAATTGAATATCTACATAGAAATATTGGCATTTGTTTTGGCCTGCTTTAAGCACCAGATTGTTTTTTCTCTGATCAGCAACAATATTACATATTCTGGATTGCGCGCTAATTAGACAAATGGTCAACTGTCCTAGTAACAAAAATAGACCTATTATACAATCTATTACATATTTTCTGGGCCAAATTTGACAAACGCACACATTGTTAAAAACTGCTGATGTCGGCCATATTGAATCACAGTCTATATTGAGAGATATAGACTTAAGATATTAAAATAGACAAAGGGGGGCGCCAGTGCGGTGGGGGGGCCGGGGGGGGGGGGGGGGGGGGGGAGTCTAAAGTGATTATGATTACAATCCTTTCCAGGAACTCCAGATGAGGCCAGTAATGGACTATGTCAATTTGGCCAGTGAACCTTAGTACAGTCAGGCCTACATTTGCCCAAATCCTTTGTTTCCATTTTGCTTAAGGTTAATTAGCCTGAGTTTTAACTATGTTTGCATACATTTTTCTATAATGCAGCCTTACTGAAGGTAATTCGTCAGTAACTTTGGCTGCTATTGTCTGTAAATCACACGTGCCTTGTGCTAGCAGACAATGCTTTATCTTCGAACACCCTTCGATGTCACTTCAGGAAAATTCTGGCCGGAACAAATTAGTTTCTAGGAGCTAAACCCCTGAGTTGACTGAATTGGAATTCCTCCACTCAATTGTTTATTTATATTAGAAGAATGAATGTACTCTGTTATCATGAAAAGTTAGAAACTGCTGGGTTAACAAAACAGAACATAAACTCACCAAATTAGACAAGGCCGATGGAGAAAGAAGAAGGTTTGGGGGGGGGGGGGGATGCAGAAAATCATATTGGAATTATGAGTGGTCACGTTGGAACAAAAACAATGGAGAGAAAAAAAAAGATTCCTGCCCACAGAAAATCCCTAGAAATCCCAGGACGACGCCTTCTTGTTTGAACTGGCCAGGAAAAGCAAGAGGCTGCGTTTGCTCTCGTTGCCTGGTTAGTCGTGGGTGTTTCCCAGAAATTACCAGATGCATGGAATTCGAGGGAAGCGTTGGCATAGTGCCTGAAGGGGGGTGGGGGGATTTAGGGAACAGCAAGGTCTGGTGATCTTGGAACATCTGCGGCGATGTTGAACAGTGGTTCTACTGGGAGAAAGCTACGGAGCCCTATACAAAACCTTGCATGCTTGTATGCAAAAACCACCGGCCAGGCCTCAACAAACCCTGTCTAACATCAAGCATATTTAGCTTGTATACAGTAATTATAGAAAAATGTTTTTATCATCTTGTTTTAAAATGTGTTGTTCTAGCTTTAGATCAGCTAGATAATTACGGTAAATGTAAGCTACATGTTTTTATTCCGATGACAATCTTTAAAATTATGTGCTATCCTGCTTTATTTTTTGAACCATTAAAAACTTTATATGTATATTGTAAATAATAGTTGTGTTTCTTAAAACTTAGGTAAGGTTCACAGTACAGTAATTCATCTACTTTAGTTGTCAAATCTGGTTAGCATATTAATGACACATTCTATCACAAATATTAATTAAAGCAATAAACACACAAGGAACAGTGAATTAATTAGATTAACACTTTGGTTACAAAATGTCCACTGGAGCAGGGAAACGGTATTTTGTGCCTGCAAATATATTATCGTAGATTTTTTAAAACATTTTATTTAAAAAATTATAATAATTGAGACTTTGGAACAAAAAAGTAAAAAAATTTAAACGTGACTACAGTAGCATAACCTATATCTACATATAAATATATATATATCTTCCTTGAATAAATTCAGTACGACAACAATAATGAACTGACAGTGTCCACTTATGAACACACAAGGTTAATAACGGTACACCTTATAACTATCTCCAAAGCGGGCCATGCTGCCCATTTAATATTTCATAATAAGGTAAAGATGCCGGCAGCATGAGACAGGTGATGGAGTTAAATGAGTAAGTTGCTCTGGGGGAATGTCTCAATTCTAAATGGAAGTCATTCTGACCAGCTCATTTCCCGATGAATTGGCTTCTAGGAAAAGATCAGAGCTCTTTCAAATGATCCTATACTTGGAATAAAGGAGAGCTCTTGCTGAGGTGACTGGGAGGTTTCTGGGTGGGGTGTACTGTAGTGTGCCCGTGCATTAATTGTGTGTGCGCGCACATGAGCAGGCATAAACACAATGTTGCATGCTGATACGCAAGCGCGATTAATAGCTTACACATACTGTGTATGCGAATCTGTGCTTGTGTGAGTGTCATGTCATGTGTGTGTGTGTTTGCGTGCGCAGAGAAGAAGAGATCACATCAGGGTAGAGGTTATTCTGACACTAAAAGGTGAAGTGCTCTTAGTCCAGGGATTGGGTTTCATCCCTGTGTTGAGGGGGGTGGGGGTAGAGGTGGGTGTTAGGGGCAATATCGCACTTCAACCAACCTATCTGCTTTGACCTGACTCCCCTGCGAGTTCCTCTGGTAAGTGTACAACTTTAATAGTATATTACAACCCATAAATGTACATATCAAATTACATGTGTTTTAAAACGTGTATGGTTCATTGGGGGTGCTACTTCAAATAAATAAATGTGTATGGTTCATTGGGGGTGCTACTTCAAATAAATAAATGTGTATTGTTCATTGGGGGTGCTATTTCAAATATTAAAAGAAATAAAAGAAAAAAGATTTACATTACTATTTATCTGGATTATTGGGATTTTGTTTTGAAATATGTTTAGGAATTACCTCCCCTGCTGGCAAAAAGAAAGGATTAATCTATGTTTAAAAGACCACAAAGCTGTCATTGTCTACCTTCACAAGAGGCTTAATGCACTTTCAATGACTCTTGAATATATGGTGCTTGTCATTATACAATGAACTAGAATGAAGAAGCTAGTTGTTATTTTATAAAACTAATACTTGTAAATATTGTACTGAGAAACACTTCAGTTAACACAATATATTACCTGATATAATCCAAACTAACTAATAATGACGCAAAAAATGTGTGACAGGAGCTATAGGGCAGTAACTCAAAATTATATTTGTTCTCTTCAACAAAATAAATACCAAACGGAACCAAAGAGTGCAGCAGCCATATCGTGGCATGAATCAAACAGTAATGTGTATGTGTGTGTGTTAATTGTAGATATCCCAGGGTCTGAGATTACTATTGTAGAAAATAGTTACCTGTGTTATGGCTACTTTTCAATCCTTAAACTTGTTTTCGCCATCGGAGGGTAGGTGGGGAGTTTCCGACACATACAACACATAAAGCACGCACGGAGAGATCCGCTTAAGTTTCATTCATTTATTAACTTTATGCTATACACTCCGGTTGACTTTCAAAATAAAACAAATAATAATTAACATAGGCTTCGTGATTTTGTTTGATATGTTTGTTCTGTTTGTTCCGTTTGGTCGGAAAACTGTTGCTCTCCGCCATCTAACCCCCTGGCTGGATCTTCAGTCACCTAATTAAAGGCAGCTTGTTCCTACAAAACACGTCATAGGTAGCAGTTGAGCAAATCAGTGACAATATCAGATTCCTAAATAGAAGTGAGTATACATTATTATACATTAAATAAACATAGATATTTCATTTGTGTGTATTTCTGAAACCACTGCATATGGCTCCAACAGACAGACAGGATAAGGAGGAATAGAATGTGTGTTTTGAAGCCCTGCTACGCCATCTAGAATAAAGTGAAATAGCCATGTCAGAGAAGGATGACAAGTGCAGAGAGAGAGCGAGAGAGAGGGACAGGAAGAGAGAGAGAGAGAGAGAGAGAGAGATACAGAGCATCCCAATCTAAAAGGAATTTTTCACGACGGTAAATGGAGAAGGACCCCATTCCAGCCCCACCTCTTAACCTTCAATGTCTTGTCTTCTGCATGCAAAGAACGATGAACCCTGAGACAGAGCAAAATGAAGATGGAGGGAGAGAGCAGAAGAGATGAGCTTTATAGAGCGGAATAAATAAAATGAGCAAAGTCAAGAGGCTTGCTTACAAAAGGCGGAGGAATGTATCTGCCACAGCGTTCTAAGGCACAGATGCTTCGCTACTACAAACTCCGCTGTCTGGCCACGGCGTGCACCAACGCCATCAGCGATCAGTGAAATAACAGGCAACACGGTGCACATTTCTGCAGCGACCTAGGTACAGTGTGCGATTCAGAAACGATGGCACGATTGACCTTTCCCAAGCCCCGCCCCTTTCACTTGTCCTACCTAGTTACTGTAACTAGGCATTGCAAACACCATAGAAAGCTATTACATCAAAACAGACGGAAGATTCCGTCAGATTTTTATAACATGACATGCAAAAAGGGGCGGGGCTTGGGATAGGTAATTATTCCGTTGGGAAGCCTGCTTCCTAGCATTCAGTGAATTCCTGGGGTCATTACCCATGGTGCTATACCACCGCAAGCCAACGGCTGGTTATCGGGGAGACGTAGCGTGTTCTTGGGGGTGACGCACTTGGAGTCTGGCTCCACGGTGACGGCTACATAATTAGCGGTGTGGATGACATCAAAGTGCTCCGGCTAAATGGAGCGGAGCAGCTGTGATGAACCCTGCACCTTTAGGGCAACACGCGGTCTAACTGCTGAGAGAAGGGTGGGTGGGTCGGTTTTTTATCGCAACAAATGCTTGCTGACAGAGAGAGAGTGTACGCAATGGACCGGCGCTATCCGACAGAAGGTCAGACAGAATTCTGTATTTCTGACAGCGTTGCGCTTGAATACGGCAAGACAATAACGCGCGAGCGGAGGTGTGTGTGTGTGTGTGTGTGTGCGCGCGAGCCATTGAGCGCCTTACTCCGCCAAGAGAGTCAAGTGGGGGGGGGGGGGGGCTACGTCCAAGAGCAACGCCCTGCAGCGAAATGAACCATGCAGCCAGGTTCATTTCAACAGCGCAAACCCACAGAAGGAACAAAAAAAATGTCTCTCTCATATAAAGTATACAGTATATGAGGTTGTTTGGCCTCTGCAGAGAGAGAAAGAGAGAGAGATAGGGAGCGAGCGAGAGAGCGAGGTAGACATAGAGGGCCCTCATTAATTACTGCTAGAAGGAACGCTGCTAAGGGCTTCTGGCTCTAGGTCACTGCTGTCCAGTTTCCAAGCTGCTCTTTCTCCCAAATCAGCAGATGTGCATTCATTCAGCTATTCATTGGATTACCCTCTCGCCTTTGATTTGGACTTATAAAATCACTGCGTATACCAAAAGTGACATTTGTCCCTATACAGCGCATCTGCTCAAAGTATCTCCGCTGTGCGAAACACCAGTGCTGTATGAAGCTGTGGGCAGATGGGAGACGGAGATGAGAACAGCGCATGAGAGAGCCAGCACCGGGACCACTGGAGTTTGGAAGGGCCGTGTGCTCTGAGGAATGCACATCCAAAACAGCCATGTTTTTGTGACGCCGCTTTCAACTAGGGCTGCGCAATACATCTAATCGTACTTTTATGTCCTGGCTGAAAGGTGCATGCGCACATTCCATTGTGAAAGTAAAGTATTGTACTGCTAATTTGATTCATTCATTTGGTTTTTATAGATGCAGTAAATGCAACAGCTTTCCAAAGTAAATGAGTAATTGTATTAAATTATTATTATTTTAATATTGACCAAAAAAACTAATAATATAATGATTATTATTTTTTACATCATCAAGTAGCCCTACAACCAGGTTGACGCACATGGAGGCGTGTATCTATTCCACATGTATTTAGCATTTAAGGGAAAGTGGCCTTGTAACCCAGAACCCAGTGACTGGAGGCCTACAAGTGTGTGTGTGTGCATGTGTGTGTGTGCACGTGTGTGCTCAACCTGTGTGGGCATGTAATGTGTGTTCAGAAGGAAGTGCGCAACACAGCTGGTTGCGTTGTGTGTGGTGTGTGTGTGCGTGCGTGCGTGTGAATGACGCGTGAGCGCTTGCATCTGCGTAATGTCGGGGCCTCCCACATCCATCAGCGTGGCACAGGCCCCGCCCACACACTCCATGTTGAGCCCCCACACTGAACTGCACTGCACTGGAGGAACCGCGTAGTCAGCCGTTAATGCCTCGCAGATGTTTTGGTGTTTTTTTTAAAGCAAGCGCGTCAAGCGGCCGTAGCACATCCCGTTATCGAAAACCCATCTGCGCGCCGACGTCAGCCGGCGTGTGCGCGTTATGTTCAGCCAATAACAGTAAGGCGCGGTCGGGCCGATTAAGGTCGCATTTACAGCTGTGTGAGTTGTATCCCTCCACCAAACCCTGTCAGTGACTAATCACCTCTGCAGATATAAACAGGTGTGTGCTGATTCGCTGAAAAAGTATTTCACAGATGAGACACCTTTGAGTTCGCTGGAGATCCGGCGTAAACCCGTGATGACATGTAAATGTGGCACTTGAGACCCCCATGCACAAAATATATGCACACACTTTGCAGCCAGGCGTTTCAATTGCGGGGAGGGGCCTGAATATGCCCATGGCCTGGACGGAGAATGCTATCCCTTGGCTGGGACTGGGGGGCTTTTCATGGCAGACACCCCCCCCCCCTCATCCTCATCCTCCCACGCTATGGGCGACAGCCGTCCAAACTCCCCTCCAGCCGGAGGCCGCAAGGTTCTATGGGTACTGCGCGCATGCCACTGACGCCAGGGCACTGTTGGAATCGTCAACTTGTATTGTATTGCGGCTAATTACTGATGTTGGCAATTACGGCATTTTCAGAACGCACTGGGTCTGGCGTACTACAACCGCCGGCCATTGTGTGAATGGTTAGATGCATTTGCCTAAACAATATAAACATTGGGCCATTATGAGATAATTACATCATAAAAATGGGCAGTGGCTTGTCGGCGGCGTTGTGTAATATGTGTTTGAGAGAGCAGGCGTATTAAAGAGTTCAATATGAACGAATGCGATAAAAAAAAAAAAATGCATACGGAGACGCGCGCACGCACGCACGCATGCACGCACACACGCAGAACAGACACGCACAAGGACACAGTCACTCTCTCCGGCTCAATGTAAACTGTTGAAGCAATTTAAGGAAGCCTTGGCAGCCTTTTAATGGTCTGTCACAGTCTAACAGGTTTAGAGCGCTTACAATAGACCCAGGAACTAAGCCCGACAGCCTGAGCTTAATTGTTCAGAGCCTGCGTGCGTGCATGCGTGCGTGCGTGCGTGCGTGCTAGCGTGCGTGCGTGCACTATTAGAGCCTTGCTGTGCCTGTGACTAAAGCCATCGATTCTCATTATGAGGACAGATCCACTTCCACTGTGGTCAACGACGACAGGCACTTCCTGCCTGTCAGTCAGTCAGTCAGCCTGCCAGGTGAGTAATATGGACGATATGCTATGATGAATCTGGTGCCAACGTGTGGCTTCATGCATCACGTCACTTTAGAGGGAGGGGGGAAAATCGACAGCGAAGCCAGAACATTTACAAGAGAGCACAGGTGGATAATTGTTTTCATTGTCTTTTTATTTGTGTTATGTGTTATGTGTTATTTCAGTGAATCAGAAATTAGCATTAGCATTTATTCTGGTATTTAAAACCCACTGTGCCCAGAATAAAGGCATTAACAAGTTAGATTATATAAAGTCAAAATACACTTTAGCTCAATCTGATGTCTGGTAAAAGTATAACAAACCAAAGACAAAGCAAATAAAGCAGTTGTTCAAACCTTAATCCTCATCACATCACACACGAAAAAGGTGGCAGTGCCTAAAGAGCATTCCTAAATGGCTGAAATTTCCAAGCTCTGTGACCCAGAATATGTTTGACAATCTTATTTTAATTAGGCCTTGAAGACACGACTCCTTCCAACTGCTATCCCCAGAGCTAAATTAATTAATGAGACAAAAGCCCATTCTCGCTCTTGGCTAAGATGAATCATTGCGGCATTTGGGGAATGAGCAACGCTCTCTATTTAAGGCCTGATGAAAGAGACTTAGGCGCTAAAGACTAAGCTAATGCACTCCATCACAACGTCTTTCCACAAAAGCTCAACAAGACCCCCCTTGGTGCAAAGGACCACCTTCACACACTATTGTCTGAGGGGTGCAAGCATTCTGTGATGGCTACATGTCAACATAACTTGGATTCCCGCACTTTATCACCCCATCTACTTTTCACATTCCTTTGCTTAATCACACTCTTCCTCCATCTGTCCCTTCATTACTCGCATTCCTCCTTCTCATTCTCATCCACTCACTCTCCCTCATTCCTTTCCTCTTGTCTTAATTATGCAAAAAAAAAAAAAAATGTCAGCCATGCAAAAAAAGAAAGAAGAAAATGATAAGTTTAAGTTAAGTTGTTTTATTTTATTTTACATACAGTGTATGGCCAGCATGAACGTCTCAGCGGTGCAGCCGTCTCTCCACTCCTGGGCGAGCTCACAGATAGCGAGACCGCTGTGGGTTGGCTGGCGTAAGCCAGCGGACACACCCTTGTCACCGGCTGCTGGCGGGCAGGTCATTCATTCGGCTAAATGGCCGTGTCATCTGTCAGCTCGCATGAACCAGTGTCGGTGAGTTATGGCCAATTTAGCTAATCACAACACAGAGGGATGTGCCAGTGCTTTGGCCCACAGAGAAGCATAGAGAGAGAGAGAGAGAGAGAAAAACAAATTGCCCATTATGCACTGGGTAACATGCAGTGTTCTCTAGGGCACAATGTTACAATGGATGTTGAACATTGATTTATCTGTGAAAGTTCTCTGTGGAACCAAAAAGAATTCTATTTGGAACCGTTGCCGTTTGTGTGTGTGTGTGTGTGCACGCACAACATTTACAACAAGATAAGGTGTTAAAATAAGGAGAGGGGCGAAAAGATACTATTTTAAAATACAAACCGTAAACAACTATTTTTACTGCTTATACTGTACAGCACATTACTCCTCTTAACTGACATTTCACTGTCAGTCAGTCAATGTAGAATTATAATTTCTACAAATGTACAGTGTACCGCGTGAACCCCAGCAACATAGTTGTTGCTAAAGTTGTCAAGATCGTTGTCTAGGCCGCTGCCTAGATCAGTGGGTCCAACCCGATGTTTGTGTTGTAAGGAACGATCGGCCGGTGTGCGCCTCGCATGTGTAATGCAGTAACAAGTGTGCTCCCACGACATCTCCGGATTTAATGGAAGGCTTCGTTGGGGATGTCCGCATTCCTAAGATAAAGCAATGATAGGCTCGTCAAATGTTTTCATTAGAGGCAGAGCTGTCTCTTGTAATCTATGCCTCGTATGATAAGACGCCCTCGTAGTAGACACACAGAGATGGCCGCTCAGCCAACAGCCCTCTCCGCGGGGGGGGGGGGGGGGGGGGGGGGGGGGGGGGGGGGGGGGGGGGGGGGGGGGGGGGGGGGGGGGGGGG
>JAODTR010053486.1:0-40481 GCA_025399935.1 Amblyopsis rosae
TATATGTATATATATATGTATATATATACGTATATATATATGTATATATATATGTATATATACGTATATATATATGTATATATACGTATATATATATGTATATATACGTATATATATATGTATATATACGTGTATATATATGTATATATACGTGTATATATACGTGTATATATATGTATATATACGTATATATATATACGTGTATATACATGTGTGTGTATATATATGTGTATATATATATATGTGTGTATATATATGTATACATATATATGTGTATATGTGTATGTATGTGTATATATGTATATATATACACATATATATGTATATATACGTGTATATATATATGTATATACGTGTGTACATATATACATACGTGTGTATATATGTATGAATGAGACATTGTTCTATTTGAATAGTGTTTTATACATAGGGTTAAACTTATCTCAATTTTACCACAGAACGTCAAATTGTTGCAGCAGTTCATAAACCCACACACTGACATTGTGTATGACCCCACTCGAACAGGTAAGACTAAAAGCTTATGTTCAGTGTCAACAAATAGCTATTAGACAAGGAGAGAGCATTGATATAGTAACAGTAATATACAGCTAGTCCCTCATTTATGAACAAGCGTTTTATCGACTACAGGTGTGTGTATGAAACAGCAGAAGAACCTTAACAACGCTATCAAAATAGCACAAGAACATGGTAAGCACCATATTTTACGCATTACATTAATATTTGGTACTAAAGTGAAAGGCACATTTTTAATTGACATTAACATCTAGTTTCACTACCCGTTTACTTAATGTATGGTCTCTGGTCAGAGCTGTGGCATTTGACTCCATGCACTTTTCTCTTCAGGCCTGCTACCCTTCCGGATTCCCTATGTGGAGTTTGCAGGAGAGGACTACTCCAATAGTCACCCTGCGGTTGGTTGTACACCACTACCCCCGGCATCTGCAGAGGCGTGGTACCCATGGTACGACAATATCACCCCAGATGAGAAAGAAGTGGCTAAAGTCAAGAAAATATACAAGAAGTACCTTAAATAAAGTGCTCTTGTATTGTAAATATGAGTGTCCTTGAGCTTCTAATTGATGACAATTTTAAAATAAAAATCACAATATAACAGTGTTTTATTGGTTAGTTGTTTCCAGATATTAAAGTGTCCAGATGTACAGTTAATTTGTAAATGATGACATTAATTCTACACATGGGAGGGAGTGTTGTATTGCCATTTCGTCAGTATAGTGACTAACTTGATGGCCCCATTCTGTCGCATTATGTGTGATCTGTTAGTGAACCATTCCACCAGCCCACCTAGCGCGTCGGTACCATGGCACTGAGCTGTTTAAAGGGTGGCTGGCCGTGGTTGTGGCGTTTCTTCTATAATGCTCCGGTCACTCCTTCACCTTGTTGACCAGTGTCTCTCCCAGTGACTCTAGCACCTCCCGTTTGTAGTCCTCAAAGTCTCCGTCTATCTGGTTGACGGATGCGTCCTCCACCACCCACAGTGTACACTGGGTCTCTGTGATGAGCCTGGCGTCGTGACTCACAATGAGCACAGCTGGAGAGAAGAGGCTTGAGCTTAGCAACACAAACGATGAGCTTCACTAGTAAACACTAAATACCAGACCTTTTATGTACGTACCTCCTTTATACTCATTTATGGCCTCTGCTAAAGCATCAATTGACTCAATGTCCAGGTTGTTAGTGGGTTCATCCTGGTAGTGATACATCGTGAAAAATCTGTTTAATAAATTCTGAATTGTAATATGTGGAGAATAAGTAAAAATAAAAACAGCCTCTCACCAAGACAAGCACGTCAGGCTGCCTGCAGGAAAGCTCAGCAAACACAACCCGAGCCTTCTGGCCTCCTGTTGGAGACACGGGTGTGATATTAAAAATAAATCACTAATTAAAGTGTGACGTGTTAATCAACCAGCTGTCGTCGTCCATACCGGAAAGTTTGGATATCTGGATGGTGTGTGCGTGACTCTCCAGGCCAAAGCGACCAAGACACTTCCTGCTGTCCTGATAGGGCAGGTTGAAGTTCCTCATCAGGTATTCCGTAGCCGCTTCATCCATGTTCAACTGATCTGCATACTGCTGGTTGAAGAACCCCACTTTCTGCAGAGAGGCAATGCAGAGGGTAGCAGATGTTAATCTACTGACATCTAATTGATTAAGACCACCGGATGCTGCGTTCAGTTGTTGTCGGAATCCCAATTAAGGATTCCAGAGGAATTTAACACATCAGAATTCACTGAGGCAGAGTGTGAAAGACAATTTTAAGATGTTTTGAGGGGCATTTCAGGTTTGCTAAGGTCATCTTTCCAAAGAGAGGAATTGAAACGCTTTGTGGCCCAACATCAGACTTGTGTAATAAATGACCATCGAAGGTAGTCCTGTCTTTTTACCCCACCTACAGTTTCTCCAATTGTCTTCTTCCCTTCTGGAAAATCCCTACACATCTAGTTCACACTATTGTTTCTCATTTTATACAGAGACGTTAAAACAGGTACTCACCAGTCGATGATTCTTCCTCATCTCACCTTTGGTCTGAAAGATAAAACAAAACACGAGAAGTCACGCGGGTCAAAATAAAGCACAGCACAAAGCCGTAAGGAGGTGTGTACATCGTACACCTACTGGGATCAAACGGCCTGTGAGGAGCAGCAGGAGGGTACTTTTCCCCACGCCGTTCGGTCCAACTATACAGACTGGAGGAAATAAACAGAATTATAAGAGGAATAGAGCAGCCAGAGAGCAATAGAGTTGCACTACTAAACACACATTGGATGTATGTAGAGACACTTACTCCTAGACTCCATGTCAATGCCAAAGTCCACATTCTTGAATAGAGGCTTCTGACCATCATAGGTGAAGTCAACACCTGTGTTAGGGCAGAGCAGATGTAGCCAATGAAAAAGGTAACCGCTTACATTATAAAGTCATCAAACTGCCAGTATGACACTAGCAAGTAGTCTTCATTGTATTTCCAAATATTTTACATTGAGCCATTAGTTTTGACCGGTTCTTCCTGAACAGGATAGTCTAGTGGGCGTTTGATGACCAGGCAAAAGGTTGTGGTGGGTGTACTCTCCTCCCACATTATCCTACACATGAACATCACCGGGCAAGATACATTACTACTACCTTAAAAGGCAGGGCTAGTCACTCTCGAGAACGCTTGCTAACTTCGAGCTCAAATCAAAACAATATCCCTCCGCAGCGCCGCCTCACACATACGACGGCTTTGTTGTTGTGAGCGGTGTTCGCCACTTTGAGCCAGGGTTGTGTAGAAATACCTGATTGTTTTTTCAGGAGATAGTTGGCTACAATTATCTATAATCAGCTTACCTTTAAATATGCATTGAGTTAATACACTGTCAAATTAACCAAGTATCTCCTTGTATTCCACTAGCTTATCATTCTCAGTGCGTGGTGGAACAAGTATCTGATACTCCTACACAGCCCTGGCTCCATAAATAGGAACACAAAGTAGTGCATCATTTTGTTTTTAGTTAGAATTCAGTGTTCTCGAAAACCATACCGTAACTATACCGTTACATCAACACATTATCTGTCATTGGTAAACCATGTGGTGTCTCCTGTGAAGCCACACCCCCTCTCTCTCTCTCACACACACACACACACACAACTAGTACAACAATAAGGGGACAAAGAGCTTACTTACTGTGTAGCCCCAGGATGGGCGGGGAGAGGGGCGGAGGGTTGGGGAATGTGAACTTGACCGTATACTCCTTGGGCCTCTTTAGCAACTCTGTGGCCTCCATGCTCTCCTCCTCCACACCCTTTTTCTTCCCCTTCTGCTGCTTTCTGGTCAGCACCTCCTTGGTCTGTTTCTCCTGCGGGAGGACCAGCAGAGCGTGAGCGCGGCCACAGGCGGTCTGGTCCGCCAACCTCCTCTCACGTAATCACACTATCATGTGTCCATACATTTCATGCTTGATACTTATTATATTTAGCATATATCCAAGTCAACCTATATATATTATTATATTAGTTTAGTACCACATATTATAAAAAGATACAGAACTACTGTATAATAGCTATAGATAGCAATAGATCATATAGAAAACACGTTAAAACTTTTGTGAGATATGTGGATGGGATTTGGGCTACAGCTGATGTGTGGAGACATTCTTCTTGCAAGTGTGAGAGAGAGGCGTGTGTGTGTGTGTGTGTGTGTGCGTTCACACAGAGGCAGACTCACAGCCTGTTTGGTTGACTTGCCACCAGCCTTCAAGTCCCTCAGCTTCTTCTCCTGCTTGTCATACTGCTTCTGCAGCTCCTTCTGTTTCTGAACGTACATCTTCTTGAAGGTCACTGGCAAATAGGAAGTATCCATTTAATGAGGCGCTCGTCATTGTCGGGAAGGACGTTTAACGTTCCCACAGCTCTAGAAATACAACTGACTGCAGTAGTGGAAACCAGCTGGTGTAATAAGATCCCTGAGGCAAATGGAATACAATTGTTCTTGTCCTTGTTTTGCCTGTTTGTTTTATACTAACAACATTGTAATATTATTATTATTAATAATAATACATACAGTAGTTGCCCTTGTAGTAGTAGAGTTTCTGATAGTCCAGGTGGATGATGTCGGTACAGACGTCATCGAGGAAGCTCTGGTCGTGGGAAACTATGAGCAGGGTTTTCTTCCAGCCCTGAAGGTAGCTTAATGGGGAACGCCACATGTTAGCAACCCAAAGCATCTCATGCAGAACCACAACGTGCATTTTCACGCAGGCTGTATAAATGCTCTGGGGATGTGTGGGTGTGATCTGCGAAGGTGCATGTGTGGGAGCGCCCCCTACTTGTTGAGCCAGATGACAGCGTTGAGGTCCAGATGGTTGGTGGGCTCATCCAGCATGAGCAAGGTGGGCTCCATGAACAGAGCTCTGCAGGTAGGCACCGGGGAGAATCATTAGGTCGGCCATGTCTGAATCATAGGATTTGACCTCGAGGCCCATTATAAACCATGAAGCCTGTCTGTAGTTATTGTGTGTGCATTTATGGTAGGGCATAGCAAATTATACTGTAATAACTATATACATTCTGTCTATTATAGTGTAAAATTATAATATAAATATATAATCTTAATTATTATCTCTTAATATAACAATCTATTTTCATAAATGACATATCATTTGTGTTACAATAACAATTTTAGTTAATGTTGTTCTAGCTTCTGCTCTGCTGCTTGTCTGCATCGGTCTGCATTCACTCCACAGCTACGGTGACGTAATTGGAGGGCATTTTTCAGAAAAGCACTTCTGTTAAAGATGCAGTGTGTATTTGGTTCTATGCGCGCATGTGCAGATTGCTCGATGTAGGCCACGCGATTCTGCTGGTCGTGAGGATAAAATGTATTTTCCCCATCACAGCATCATCTCATATTTCTAATTTGATTGATTGGGTATGTTCTCTGCGTGACACAAAAACTAGACAGACGAGGCTAACTCGGGAAACTTGGGAACATATTAGAAACTCTTTAGACATATTAGAAAGTTTGCAGGAGAAATTCAAAATAAATCGCAATGGTGACCACACCAGCCACGGAATATTATCACTTTGCTGCTGCAGGAGCAGGAAATGGAATCGAAGTGGGGATGTTTTTTCTTCAATCAAGTTCGGCTGCCAGTAGGCCTACTCAATGCTTTTTGCCCATAAGGCCAACCGACCAGCTCGCTGAAATGTTACTTCTGTGGATTATCACGAAGGTTGGTATCCAACACTATTGGTGCATTACCGCCATCAACTGTCTACATGGGGCATTACCACCACCTCCAGAATGTAGCTCATGCACTTTTTACCAAGGTGCGTCAGTCAGTCAGTCAGTATAATTCTTTCCTGAGCTCTGTGTGCGTCTATGCCTACGTACCTGGCCAGGGAGACCCTCATCCTCCAGCCTCCAGAGAACTTCTTGGTGGGCCTGTTCTGCATCTCAGGAGTGAAGGACAGACCAGCCAGGATCCTGCGGGCCTTCGCCTCAGCTGCCGCAGCGCCGATGGCCCTGAGCTCCTCGTACACCTGGAGACCAGCGGCGCTTACATTAGCACGGCTGCGTCTACAGCTGCCTGGGTAGTAGTCAATGCTAGGACGACTACTGGATCCAAACAAGCCATCAAGTGTTACTCCACCAACATAATGCCCAAATTAATGCGTTTGTGGAAAGGATTAGACAATCAGCTCTGGGAACATGAGGTGTATCCACCCATCAATATTTCCTACTGTCCATATCAAATGCAGAATTCTAACCAGTATTTATGTTATTAAATTATTACATCCGTTGTGTTTATACTACGTGCCCTGTATCTTGTTTTGTCTACAGTATATAAACACACTGTAAAGTGGATCAGCCAAGGCTGAGACTGCAGCACGGTGTATTCCTAGGCCCCTGGCAGGCAGCAACACACGTGAAATAAAGCAAAGCAGCCGGGCTGAACGGACCTTCTCCAGTCTCTCTCCCACGCTGTCCTCTCCCTTCTCCAGGCGGGCCTGCAGACGCTTCTCCTCCTCTAGCAGCTTCAGGCGCCGGGTGTCGGCCTTCAGCACCGCCTGCACCGCCGGCGTGTCGTCGGCCACCACCTCTGGAAAGGAGGAGGGGAGGGAAGAGGAGGGGGGGTCACAGAATGCAGAGTGAGGAGTGACACGAGGGCACGGGGGGGTGGTCGGGTGGGGGGGCACTGGCGAGGGCCTACCTTGCTCACACAGCAGCACGTCGATGTTGGAAGGGATGCTGAGGACTCTGTTGGCAATGTGCTTCAGGAGTGTGGTCTTGCCTTTCCTAGTGTCAGAGGGAGACAGGGATGATGTCATGCAGACCAGCAGGTGGTGGGATGTGTGTGAGAGAGGATGGAGGAGCGGATGTTTACCCGTTGGGTCCGACCAAACCGTATCTTCTGCTGGCCACGATCAGAAGGTCAGCGTTCACGAAGAGCTCCTTCCCGTGGGCGGAAATACTGAACCTCTCCAGCTGTTACAAGGAAGCCAAGTTACAACAATTAACCAGTCAAGATTAACTCACAGACCGGCTCAATACGTAGCCTGTGGCTACATGGACAAGTTCACTGACAAGATCCCCAACACTAACATTCTCCTCTAAAGTGTACCTAATGGAGGTGACAGCTAATGGGGTTCTCTGGGTTATGGGTGAGCAGCACAGAGGAGACAGTGGGGTACCTTAATGTCCGCAGCATTCTCCGGAATGGTCGTTCTAGAGGACATAGCCTGGGACACGGAGAAGTCTCCCTCGATCTCGTTTTGAGCACGCACGCTGGCAACCTGCCGCTCGTACTCCAACTGTTAGAGCGCGGGCACACACACACACACACACACACACCAAGGTTTTGTATTCACACAAAGTAATAATTCATTTCATAATACGCAAATAAATGCCAACTTAGGTTTACTTCTTCTGGCAAATACCATTTCATTAGATCTAGTTATTATTTATTATAATAAGAGTCTACAGACAGTTCTGCAACAGTTAATGTTAGCAAAATAAAAAAATGTCTTACTATTTCTGTTAAAACCCATTAGCTATAATGAAGCTGAACCATTTACTGTTATACAAGTAAACAAACGGGAACTCCACTTAACTTTTTACTGTAAGATAAGATTTAAACTGAACAGCAAATGTGAACCACTGTCTGGAACACTTCATCATTCCATCTTATGCATACCTACCATGCACCTTCTGAAGCTGAGATGAGGAGAATGTTTCCCTAGGAGGTGCCCATGCAGTCATTCACAACGACGTACCTGTTTCTTTTTCTTCTTCTTCTCCTTCTTGCTGAGGTTGGCGAAGGGGTCGTCGTCCTCCTGCTTGGCCTGGTCTGCGATCACATCCTCGGCACACTGACCACAGACACAGCGGGACGCGCGTTAGCCGCGCCACAAGCCAGAGCCACCCGAGCATTCCGGGTAATTCAAGGTGCGCACCTTCATGGTGTCGTATCCGTCGCTGTCGTCGTTTTCGTCATTCTCGTCGCTCTGCGGTCGAGCGCCAGCTTTGACCTTCTACGTAGATTGGATGGAGTCAGCGCCATGGCGAGTTAGGCCAGCACAAACAGGAGCTTCGTATCTGGTTGGCTCTACGTACCTTCTGCTCCTTCGTCTCCTTGCCCTTCTTCGGCTTCTCCTCTTCCTCGTCTTCCTCCAGTGACTACAGGACAGATATAATCTACAGTCATCATCATCATCTCTCAATGAAGATTGAGGATACATCAAGCCACCTAACTACTGCCCTCACCTTGGGCTTTTGAGCTTCCACCTTGGGCTGCTTAGCTTCCACCTTCTGGGTCTTCTTTACAGGTTTCTTCTCATCCTCATCTTTCTTCTCCACCTCATCCTCAGAGTCACTCTGAGCGCATGTAGGACAGTGTGAGCGGGGGATGGACATTTTGAGTTCAATGTTAGGAGACGTACGAGATCACATATGAGATCAGTCAGGCAGAAAGGAAGTAAAGAAATGCAGATTAAAAACAGAAATATGAGACAGAAGAAATGATGTGCCCGATCATCGCACTCCACGGGGGAGGAGAGGACGGGTTGGCGGGTCAAAGGTCAGATGGTAAAAACAACAGCAAGTCAAGTGAGGATGGAGAACACGAAACGTTCAAACACCCACCTTCACCTTCTTGGCCTTAGCCTTATCTTTTTTCTTGGTCTTAGAAACCACCTCAATTTCCTGTATCGAAGACGGACACACACACATACAGATATACCCATGGTGTTTAGATGCTGGTTATTATTATTAGGTCTTCCCAGTTGTTCTTGGTTTACAGCTCTGGTTACACGGCCTGGAGCTTCATCAACAGCTCCATTTCTCCCCTCACCCCCGAAAACATGTGCTTCATTGCTAGAAACCCCAGTGAGTGCACAGTGTCTGCATTGTGTTAAACCCCCACCCAATAACCGGTATAACACCGGCATAACATGGAGGTAAGGTGGAACGGCAGCTTAAGAGAAAGGGGTGAAGTAAAGCAGTGTGGAAGTCATATCATTTCATTGAACATTCCAGTATAGGAGGTTTCATTTACAATATTTCTTAAGATACAATATACAGCCTATAAACAAGTGTGCAAACATTTACGGCATTTGGCAACGCATCAGTAAGCAGAACAATAAACGTGTGGACTCAACACGTGAAGTGAAACGTGCTCATTGTGCAGCCACACACTGCTGTTGTACTCCAGACAAAGCACACACAGACAATACTGTTCTGATGATTGACATGTGCAATGCCTGGTACGAAGTCATTGAAAACAAACAGACATTCAAATGTGTTTTAATGTAATACACATTATACATATATGTATGTTATTATTTTGTGCGTATAAACTAATATATCCATTCTATATATCTCAGATATCCACTGCATATTATACTGTTTACTAATATTGTACCACATTACTGCCATATTGGTATCCATCAGTACTTCTGGTAACTACACCACAGACACCTCCATTGGGTGATATCTTAATAACAAAGCATCATGCGTTTTCTCTTTATCTACTCATCCTCATCCATTTATTTCTTTCCTTTGGGGATATGTAAAGTACTATTCTTACAAAATAATTTTAAAAAGCAGGAATATTTGATTACTTTAGTGTTTGTGGGCATACTAATTGTTTATTATAATTGTTAAGTACAATAAAAGGCTATGTACCTTTTTGGATGGCCTATCGTCATCAGAATCATCTTTCTCATCCCCATCGTCGTCATCACCACTCTGACCTTGACTGAGAGCAGCAAATATATTTGCACCCTAGGGAACAACAGGAGTTAAAGCAAAGCCGAGCATACTGTAAACATCAGATATCATACACAATAGGAATAAATCACAACACAAACCTTATTTTTCTTCCCTCCTTTACTGGGGACGATGGCTGTTGGGGGAAAGCAAACAGTTTTAAGTGATCATCTAACTGTACAATGTATTGTTGTCTAATGAGGCTGGCTGAGAATGAAAGGGAGCAGATGGCAGTCAGCTAACCTGGCTCATCCTCATCGTCATCGCTGGGTTGGACCGAGAGCTTCTTCAGTCTTTGCATAATCTCCTCATCATCCTTGTCTTCTCCACCTTTGCCTTTCCGGCGCTCTCTCTTTTTTTTCTGAGTGAAGGAGTAATGACAAATTAAAAATACCTAGGCTGATACAAAACACCAGGTATGTCGGTCTTCTTTCTACATTGAGGAGGGTTAGAATCAACACATTTACTGAGGCCATCAAGTCAGTGTGGTGAGAAGAGACTAAACTTAAACAGCACAATGACGATTAGACATTATCATCAATTAGACATTACTTGTTTCCCCTGTGTATCCTTCACAGGTGCCTCTTCTGTGCTTTCAACTTTGCTGTCTGTGGCCAGCTCCTCAAAGAACTGGACAGAATACAGTTTTCAGACAACAGGGAAAGGTAAACACACCTGATACACGTGAATTGCCATGGTGTCAAACAAAATACTTACACTCTTTTTGCCTTTTTTATCCTTCTTGCCTTTCTTCACAGTTTTTTCAGCTGGATAAGGGAGGGTATTAGTGGCCTCACTCAGAACAAAATTATCAGCCTAGCAAATGTTTGCTCATACCTAGAAGGGTTATAGATATTTGGCTAGTTGATAAAAACGACTAATGATCTCAAATCTACAGTATCGTTAGCACCAATACAAATGCTCAATTGGCAACAATACCTGTTTCAAGACTTTCACTGACAACATCAGGTGACACGGGTAAATACATATTTAAGTGAAGAAAAATAGCATTACTTTCACATAAACTGTGTCACTGCCGATTTGTGGTGATGTTGTCTGTTGTGACTTTAAGATTATTAAATTGCTTGTAAACTAAGCATCCCATTAACAAACGCAAGCATGTTATGTTAAGTTATTAACGACAGTAATTTAGATGCCGTTAGCTTGTTGGCTGTTAGGCTAATCTCACATCCATGCTTCTAAATGTTGACACTAATTAAAAGTTACCTGGGGCAACATCGTCCCCTTGCCATTCTGGCTCTTCTTTCGCTTTCTTGGGCATTTCTGTACTTTGATTTGAAGTATCTTATAAAATATTAGAAAACTGTATTGTGCTGTTTTTAGACAGTATGCACTAAAGGACCAGCAGTATACATGTCATGCGGCCTTTTCCCACCAGGTGACGATGACGATGAACAAAGTTGATTTTGATTGGTCGGTTGCCTTTGCGTTTCCGGTTCACATACTGATTTTGATTGGCTGGTCTATTATTGACAGTAAATGTGTCGACAGCGCCGCTTAGAAATAACATGAACTACACTTTGTGATTCAATTTAGGACCATCTTTTTTCTGATTGGGACACTGAACAAGTACATGGAAGCCAATGTTTCTTACCGTACGCCTATCATTTTTGTTTGTTAGGTTGTTTATTTATTATTGTCTTTTTTAGAGAGGAAATATTTTTGCATGATTTGAAATTAGTTGTACAGTATTATTTTTACTATTCGTTTACCTCCAGCAAGAGCAACAACCAAAAAAATAAACGACAGTATGCCTACATATTCCATTGCACATAAATCGCGCGACATGTAAAGGCGTACCGCCTTCTTTCTGGAAATGTTCCTGCGTTGCGCATGCGTGAAGCACTAACTGGGCAAGGACGTTGGGAGTTTAATGACATTTGTGTAAGTTAACTGACCATCGGTGTTTTGTTATGATCAGCATAATACCATGATACCTGTCTGTGTTTTATGTGCCACTCCTCAATTGGGTTATTTTGCCGTATCCCATTCTGGCTGAATGCTGTTCGTTTTAAAAAGGTAACTTTACGTACAAGGCT
Organism: Amblyopsis rosae; assembly: GCA_025399935.1. NCBI lineage: Eukaryota > Metazoa > Chordata > Actinopteri > Percopsiformes > Amblyopsidae > Amblyopsis > Amblyopsis rosae. Next base: position 11,848 of record JAODTR010053486.1, read on the forward strand.
TATAACCCAGCGTGGCTAGGTCGCTACCGTATTTAATGGAACGTGCTGTAGGGTACCGTACTGTAGCTAACAAGCAGCATGTATGGTAATAGTTATGTACAGCTGGTTGGAAAGACGTTCAGCTATTTATGGAGAGGGAACTACTATTAGTCGTCTGTGGAAGCTGCCCAACGTTATTGTATTAAGCGGTTACCAATGCATATATCACATTGCACCTAGCTGTGAAACCAATCAATTCTGGTTTGAACGTTTTTGAGAATATTTCATTCGTGTTTACCACTGAAGGATGATTTGCAACATTTGCCTCTGCAGTTTTGCGTCGTGTCACCTCATGATGTTGGGCATCAGCCATGCATTACTATAAATCTATTCCAAAACAAGTTGAACGACTATAGCAATCAGTCCACAAGTAATTTATATTTACTGCTAATTATTCCATCCATATTACTACCGGTACATAAAAAATGCTGACACAGTCGTGTAAAGTGGAAGTAACGTCGGTTAGTGGCTGTACAAGAAGTTATATGGTCTTTGATTATGAGCCGGTGGTCTCAGTGTAAAACCTAACCTGTAACTCACGCTTTGCAGTTTTCAGCGCTGCAAAAAAACTAAATACAAAAAAATTATGTATTTCTGTTGCCAATTAAAGTACCGTATGGGTTTTCACACAGATAACATTTTATTGTAGTGCAGCTTATTTCTGAGATACTGGTTTGTTATTTAGCACTACATAATTTTATACAGTTATTTGTGTCTGAACGATTGTATACTCATAATCTTTTTTTAAATTTTCTCTGACATTCCAGGTTTGTCTGTAGAAAGTGTATTTCCGTAGTGTTGTCTAGAGCCGAATACGACATACGGCAAGCAAGCAGGAATCTCAATTAGTGATTTTTAGCCCGCCAGTGGCTATGGTAGTCTGGTGATTGGGGTTGGTCCTGCCCCTGTGGTGAATGGCTGTGTGCAGAGGTTGCGTCGCTTTCTGTGTGGGACGTGTCAGGGGCCATGGCAGCAGACAGCCGGTCAAGAAACAGTGGTGGAGTCTCTCACAGGTGATTTACTAATTACATTTTTACACTGCATGCACATTGCATGTACATCTCATTTCGGGTGTTGTATTTGCATAGCCTTAGTAATCATAGCAGAGGATGCACTGGGTAGTAGACAATGCAAAGGTACACATAGTGCAACTGCAGCTTCTAAGTATTCGTTCAAGTATAATAATCTCACCCAGTTTGTTTCTTCTCAGGCAAGTGAATGGCAGTGGATTGAGCAGAGCCGACCACTGAGCAGTGCATCATGGGCCCTTGGCCCCCCCACCGGCCTGAGATATCAGCACTTTAAGCAGCCGGCTCTTTCCCATCTCTTCCACCATGCAAGCCAGCCCCAGGGAGCTCCCTGCTCCGAGGAGGACTGGGACTCTGTCAGCGTCTGCGTTGTGGAGCAGCCGGGGCAGCGTCTGGCCCAGCGCAGCCCGGAGGGGAGCACTCTGTTCGGGCAGCTCCTGGCGCTGGAAGCCGGCAAGCCCCTGGAGTTTCTCTTCCCGCTGACCACCGTGGATGGCAGCAGAGAGGACGACATCAGCGTCGGCTGGAGGGTGGACTCCGGGAAGAGAAGCGGCGGCGCCGAGAGGGAGCACGGCTCCTTCAGGAAACTTTTTGAAGCCGAGGGCTGTCCCGCTCCATTCATGTACGGCTCCCGTTTCTACTGTTTCCACTGCCCCGCAATACAGCCTCTGTCTGCTGGGCTCGGACTAGTAAACAGGCCTCTAGAGCCGTCCTCGTGGCTGCCTGTGTCGCTGTGTAGCCAGCTAATGAGAGCAGAGGGGGGTCACAATGACAGGGAGAGTGAAGGAGAAGAGAAACTGGCCCTGATGTATGAAAGGCTGCGGCTGGAGGTGAGAATGATCTATGTCTGATGGGGATTTCTGTTGTTTATTTTCAAGACGGTGTGTAATTAAAAAATGGCATATAATATGAATTAGTGTGTGTGAACTGTTTGTATTGTTAAATAATCAAAGAATGCGTTTGGCCATTCTGGCAGCTTCCAAGTTTTTTCTTGAAGAGCCATGACTTCACCATGTATTCGAATGACGTAGAGTTCATCAATGGCCTCTTGAAAACCCACACCAGGTCAGTCTGCATGCTTCTTGTCTCACCTGTCAGTCAGCCTGCAAACTCTTCAGCGCTTTTTACAGTCTGAAGAGCTGACCGGCCCGCTCCTCCTCGCCTGATTGGTTGCAGGGGCCGCGTGGCCTACCAGCTCAGCCTATCGCTGTGGCGCCTGCTGTGTCTGTGTTACTACGCGGAGGCTCGCGTCGAGGTGCTGAAGCTGACCAAGCACTCGGAGGACGGCACGGTGAAGGCTCGCTGGAGGATCAGAGGTCTGCCCTTCCACACTCTGCTCTTCCGCTTCTACAAGAAGGACAAGTCCCACCTGTACAGGTACGCTTGGATCACAGCCCTCCTACTGCACCGCTGGCTAGGGCTGTAGGAAAATATAGATACACCTAACAAAGAAAGTACAACGCCCTCTTTGAATTTGATGGTTTTACATGTCAGGACATAATGACACTCATCTGTTCTGAAGCTCCCTCATATATCGGGGACCTTCTACTACAATCGACTCCTAGATGGGCTCTAAGGTCCTCCAGCCAAGGTCTTCTAGTCGCCCCCAGGACACATTTTAAAACAAGAGGCGACCGTGCATTCAGTTCAGTGGCGCCTAGGCTCTGGAACTCCCTTCCTTTACCCCTGAGATCATTGGAGTCTGGTTACTTTTAAAAAACATCTTAAAACCTACCTATTTAAAATAGCCTTTAAGTAGGATAACCACATTGCGGTTTTGTGTATTTTACTTGTTTTAAAATTGGATGCTCTCTGTTTTTGGTATTTATGGTGTGGCCCTTGCATTTTTTTTACCTTTTGTTTATGTGTTTGCTCAATTTGAGTAAGTTATTGTGTATTGCAACTCGTATTTCTGTGAAGCACCTTGTGACTGCTGTCTGCGAAAGGTGCTATACAAATAAAATGTACTTACTTATTTACTTCCTTCTTTAGCAGGTCTAAAACTTAAGTAAATACAACTTTAGATGAATATAAACACGACACATTAAACCGTGTCATGATGTATTTAACAAACATAAAGCCAAAATGTAGATGCCATGTGTGGGGAAAAATAAGCCTTACTGATTCCATAGGAATTAAAATGCTAAGTAGCAGACAGATGCTGCTAATCAAATGCCCTTGATTCATTTATTATCAGCAAGTGTGACCACCTCTATAAAACCCCAAGGTTTTAGCAGTTTGCTGGTCTGGAGCCTTCAGGTGTGTGTTAACACAAGGCCAGGGAGGAAAGACATCAGCAATAATCGTAGAGAAGCAGTTGTTGCTGCCCATCAATCTGGGAAGGGATATAAGGCCATTTCCAAACATGTTGAAGCCCATCATTCTACAGTGAGAAGGGTTATTCAAAAGTGGAAAGCATTCAAGAAAGTTGTCAATCATCCCAGGAGTGGATGTCCCATCAAATTGCATTGGAGTACAATTAGAAAGAGACTGAACAAATATGGTTTGTTTGAAAGGGTTGACAGGAGAAAGCCTATTCTCTCTGAAAAGAACATTGCAGCACGGCTTAGGTTTGCAAAGTTGCATCTGAGCAAACCACAAGACTTCTGGAACAATATCCTTTGGACAGATGAGACCAAAGTGTTGATGTTTGGCCATAATGCACAGCGCCACGTTTGGTGAAAACCAAACACAGCATATCAGCACAAACACCTCATACCAACTGTCAAGCCTGGTGGTGGAAGGGTGATGACTTGGGCTTGTTTTGCAGCCACAGGACCTGGGAACCTTGCAGTCATTGAGTCAACCATGAACACCTTTTGTATATGAAAGTATTCTAGTCAAATGTGAGGCCGTCTGTCCGACAGCTAAAGCTTGGCTGGTATTGGATCATGCAAAAGGACACTGATCTCAAGCACACCAGCAAATCTACAACAGAAAGAAAATATTCCAGGTGTTGCAATGGCCCAGTTGAAGTCCAGACCTCAACCTAATTTAAATGCTGTGGCAGGACCTTATGAAAGCAGCACATAAACAAATGCCCATAAACCTCAATGAACTGAAGCCACATTGTAAAGAAGAGGGGTACAACATTTCACCATAACGATTTGAGAGACTTATAAAGTCATACAGAAAATGGTTATTTCATGTTGTTGCTGCTAAACGTGGTTCTACAAGCTATTGAATTGTATGGTGTACTTAGTTTTTCACACATGCCTTCTTCATTTAGGCTTTGTTTGTTAAATATATCATGACACGGTGTAATGTTATTTGGTGTCGTTCCCCTGAGGTTGTATTTACCAAATATTTAGATATGCTAAAGAACAGATGATTAATATGTCCTGACATGTAAAACAATAGAATACAAAGCGGGTGTACTTTCGTGTCCACTGTATCGTGATACGTTTCATATCGCCAGATTCTTTGCAATACACAGCTCTACCAATGGCATTGCTTGGTCTATATACAGGAGTACTGTGTGTTTAATTCTTTTTTTCACGTTTGCACTGAAACCATATTCTGTAACCCCCAGGTCATACGATGCATTCTCTACCTTCTACATTGGACATGATGGCCTCATTCACTGTCATAAAGTAGAAAAGGTGAGTGGCTCTTTGTTGCTGTCCAGAGGCGGTTGATTGGTCAACACATGGTTGGTATGTGCTAACGCATACTGTTATGTCCAGGTGATGCAGGCACAGCCCCCCGTCCTGCCCAGGGTTCGCTCGCTGCTGGCGGGGGCTCTGGTGGCTCTGGGACTCCAGGAGCACCGGCCGGCCCTCAACCTCCTGCCCCCTCTCCTCTCCTACCTCCGTCAGCCGAGGTGCTGAGAAGGAGAGAGGCAGACCAGGCTAGTGAAGTTAAGTCATGACGATAGCATTCGCTGTGTGAAAAGATCCATCCGTTGCTATAAGAGTCACAGACGGAACGCAGCCTGCTCTGAATATATATCATCTTGGTTCTCAGATTAAAAACACAAACAGTAAAACAGAATGCCTAATATCTCATTGACATAATATATTTGGGGAAAGAAAATTGATTTGAACTGTTCCACAGCCAAATTGAGTGAAACTAGCTACATACGGTACATTTCAGTGGCAGAGCAGTGTAATGTACATATCACACTTGTGTGGTTTAAACTTCCTCTCTGGTACAACATTGCTAGCAGCTGTTAGGAAACATTATGTAATTTGGTCTGCAGTAAATGCCACCCTAAAACGAATCAGTGCACAACTGTACACCTGGTGAAAGTGTGTTACATGCGCAGTGCATGCCTAGTTAGACTTAGACTGAAGTTCATAACACATTTATCACGTGGCATAGATTTGCATTGTATTAATTTGTTAACACTTGGTGAATTGTTTAATTGTTATACAACATTGGGAAGAACACTGAGGGGGGGGGGAAAGGGCTCTAGTAGTGACCAATCTAAAAGTAACTGACGAGCCAGTTTGTTTAGCCCTGCTAGTTCCACGTTTGCTGTTGAGCCATTGCACGTTTTTTGGATGCCTTCCCTATCTTGTCTTTTTTTTTTGTTTCCATTTCATTTACTATTTTTGGAGTTTGAGCTAAATTCAATGCACTTTCATAAGGAAAACTGTGGAAATAAACACATTGTACACGGTGGCATGGCTTTAACTAACATGCTTGTAGAACTGGTAAATTCAACACTTGGGTCTTTAGATGACGGCCAGACCCATGAAGCCTCGTCTCTGTATCAGTGCAAAAACCACTGGATGCTGTGTGTGCTTGTGACTATATGTAAGAGCTTAATTAAAGACTTGATTTATTTTTCTTACATTAGTGTTTTTATGTTTAAGAATGTTATTCATGCATTCTGATATAACAGAACTCCCTGTTAGTCTGGTGCCTGTAAATAAGAAAGCTTAGTCAGTCCTGACTATGCTAAGTAGGACCTTGAACATAGGCTATCAGCAAAATGTGACTATAGCATTAAAGGTGAATTGAGATTTAATGTTTGTCAGTTGAGTTAAAATGAATGAATCTTGATAGAAATACTTGGTCAAGCAGTGTTCATGAATACGTACTAGTATAATTAGGTAGAAGTGAATTGATGCTCTGTATATTCACTGCTAGGTTTCACACAACAGCCTGCATTCTGTCATCTACTGTGCTGCCAACGTGGGTAATAAAGCATGTCAAACATTCATATTTATTAGAATGATGTGATTTATCATTCTGTCACTATTTATATTTATCACTACAGTAACGTAAATAGATTTGTGTGAATAAATTAAAAAAGCTTTTGTGTTGGTCCGTGGAAGGAAATTGGTCTAAATACCAATAACGCCCGCTTGGGTTTATATCAGGGAGGCCGTTCCTCCCAATCACTCCCCTCCAGGTATCTCCATAATTGCCCAAATGCGCGTTGAAATCTCCATGTAGAACTATGGAGTCCCCTACAAGACTCCATTCAGGGTCTCCAAGGCTGTTGCTGGAGACCCTGCTGTTCGTTGCATATGCACAGACAATAGCCAATAGTTTTATCCCACACAACCCATAGGCGCAGCGAGGCAACTCTCTCATCTACTAGGCTAAACTCCAACATAGCTGCACTCAGCCGGGGACTTTATTAAGAGGATGGTGCCACGTTCCTTGTTCGGGCTGTGCCTGGCTTGGCTCCGTGGCAAACCCAGCCACCATGCACTCACCAACAAGCCCTCCCTCTGGGCCTAATTTTCCATTAAGGGTCTTTTGAACCATTCTTAGCCTGACCCCTCTCTTAAAACCAATTGGCCTTGGGAAGAGGGAGACAGAACACAGCTCTCAGGATCATAGGGACATACAAACTTCTCCACCACGATAAGGTGGTGGTTCCCGGAGAGGTGAAATGTTGGTATATAAAATACCTTAGATTATCACATAGAAACAAAACAAACTGAATTTGAATACATTTTATTTGAGAGAGAAAAGAGCACAGGCTAAACGTTTAACATAGTTTCTCTAAACTGAAGCTGTGCTTGCTAACTTAACTGTTACTACAGTACTATGGAATTATACATGGCATATTAATTGCATTGAACATGTATTTTATTACTACAGGATGGAATGACTGAAAGATCCAGTATGTACAAAAATATCAATGGCAAAAATAATTACCTATTTTACTGTACAAACAAGGACCCAAGCAAGAGCTAGTGATATAAGTTTAAGAATCTAAAATGTATACAAAAAAAATATATACACACACCATGGTGAGTTAACACTAACAATATACAATTTGTAATATATTACAGTTTAAACGTATACAAATATATAATACATTCAACAGTTAAGACGGGTAGAGTTCCTCAGGCTATTATGTTTACAGACTGGTTTAAAGAATATACACCTATAGCATGTAAACTTCAGTCAGCGTACAGTATTGGCTGATTTAACAACTCGCTATATATGTAACATTGCTTTGGATGGACTTTCTCTGGACAAGGTGTCTGGACAGAGACAGCTACTGACATTGATGAGCCAATAGGATTTAAGAGTCTTCTATAGAGAATGCCTGGTGTGTGTTGGGGAAACGCTGTGAGCAGTAATTGGGATCGTCTCTCACTCTCTCTTTTAGGTCATGTTTCACCTTGAGCAGAAAGATTGATAAACGGGTTAACAGAAGAATATACGTTTGAATGATCCTACTTCAATAGTGTACTAGCACACCTCATCATAATAAATTCAAATTTCTATGAATAAACCCAATATACTAATATGATATATTGAAACAAACAGCAGCCTGTTAACAGCCATTAAATACACACCTCTAATTCATTAGTTATCACTAGTACTAGGTATTCTTACTATACTACACTTTACTAGTATACTATACTATACTAGTAATATGTTGAATGTCAGTTTGGCCTCATGAGGAAAACGTGGGAAGATTGTTCTCTAAAAGCAAAGTGATAACTGGATTAGCTGTCATGCATTTACCTGTTCGGCGTATGCGTCCTGTAGTTCTGGTGTCTCTAGCTCCCCCTGCAGTATGTGTGGGGTTGTTACAGGCCTGACCCCTGCGGTGCGAGCAGCGCGACTCACAGCGTCAGACAAGCAAAGGTGGGGCCCTTCACAGTGGGCCGTCTGACAAGCAAATTAAACGGAGGTCAATATACTGCCCAAACAACAACAGCAATTCTCTCATATGCATGAAAAAACATTCTGTGGGCGATTATTCAAATAAATGTTATGAATCCCAAGCCTCTCTCTCATTCCTAGAATGTCAAGGTTGGCGCCAAAGTCTCAACAAACACTCACTTAGCACAAATTGCACCTCACAGTGCATTTGAATGACATATGTTGTCTAGTCACGCAGGGAGGCTTCTTTAGTAAATATCTCACCTTCCTCCTTTTGGCAGGCATACCGTGCAGGTACGCATCAGAGAGAGAAGGCTGGGCTTTGATCTTCCTCTGAGACAGCATGTCATGTCTGATAATAGGCACCCATTCCTGTGAACAAAAGCTGCTAGTCACTATATAGGTCTGTATGTCACATAGATAAGATAAGCCCGGAGGGCAAAGTCTGCGCTATGCTTGCATACCTGTTGACCATTTTGTAGCAAATAACACCTGACACCACCCACCTGACGTGCATCATTTAGTAAAAGGCTCTAGAAATTCCTCAGTGAAACATTAACTTTTAGTTAAAGGCAGGGTCAATTATTCACAAGAACGCTTGCTAACTCAAATCAAAACAATATGCAGCACCGCTCCACACGTTGAAACTCAATGTTAATTAAAGCAGCTTTGTTGTGAGCGGTGTTCGCCACTTTGTTTATGTTCCTATTTACGGAGCCAGGGCTGCTTTTTTCCAGCACACACACACACACACACACACACTACTGGGTGCTCTACTGGGAGGCTTCCTTTGATTTACAGCCCATGTAACTTAGCTTTCATCTGTAAAGTACAACTGACGTGTCTGGTAAATAGCAGGTATGATACTGTCTGTCATATACAGACTGGGCACACTGTACTACAGCCATAAGAGTGAGCTCATCATTTATGAAGCATTACTATTCATAGAACCATTTACAGGCGGAACAGCTGCTGCCCATGGCTCCGCCTCTGGCCCCGCCTCCTCCCTGACAGTGGGTGTGTCCACTGACCACACCCTGCGGGAGGGCGTGGTCTCTCTGGGAGACGGCCCAACCTCGCGGATATCGCCCGACCCCAACTCCATCTGGACGGGAGGGGGGGATAAACATACCGCCGTCATGCAAGCGCATGCTGCTAACTGGGCTATGACATTTAGCAAACGTTTACCAGAGGATGGGCTACTGGATGAGTTGCTGTCACTTAATGTTAATGTTATCTAGGGACAATAAAGGCGAACCACTGCCAAAACGTGAGAGCAAAGAAATGTACATTTTATGTACTTAAATGTATCCATGTCTGGGGAACAATAGATTTGTCTTTGAATATATGCCGTCTGTCACAAATGCCATCAGTTAATGCCCTCTTGAAACGGTCATGAATGACTGTACAACAACATGAAAGCAGGTGTATAGGCATACGTGGCATAATATCTGGCTCATTTTAGAATGCTACGTATGAGACCCAAGGCAAGAGAGAAAGATGGAAGATTGTTCAAGCCTACTAAAGCTGTTGTTCGAGGAGGAGTAGAGAAGAGTGCCAGCAACTCGGGACTGAGGCGTGGGAAGGGGCATGTACACTCAAGTTTAAAAACACCATGGCAACAGGGCAATTCCGGACACAAATCAAAGAGTGTGCCTTTAATGATTCGGGTAGAATAAAAGCACAACTGACCTCTACATTGTGACCTTCTTGTTGAGGTCGAGCCTGCGCCACAGCTTGCATCTCCTGGCTGGAGTCACTCTGACACACAACAGGTAGTAAGACACTGCACCACAACACACAATGCAAAGCGGATATACAAGATGACGGGTGGGGCTAAATACAGTACAGAAAGTGTAGGATACAATCTCAGGTATTGTCTTTCACCCTAATACCGCTACTTTGTATTGCAAAGTACAACTCCAACACTTCAATCTCGTCCAAAGCTCTTTAGAAACACAACGATTTTGACCTATTGTTGATGTGTCGCCTGTTACCTGTGTGAGGACGACATAGTGCTGGACCTGGTCCTCAGTAATAGGGTTGTGCTCCAGAACGACGTGGAGTCTCGTGGACATCATACTGGTGAGCCAGTTCACCAGGCTGGGGTTGACCTCTACAGACAATATCCGCTGCACACATGCACGCGCACACACACACACACACACACATGCACACACAGTATTCAGGGTTCACACTCCAAGTCAAGCGTCATACTCCATGACTTTACCCTGCCTTTCACTGACTAAAATAGGAATTTCCTTGACGTATAATCTTACAGAAAACCGGGCCCACCAAAACGTTATCTGTGAAAAAGGGACTGCCAATGATAAAATTAAATTGAATGTAATAATATTACAGATATATTATATTATAGATATGAAATAGTCACGCAAAGTTTCCGACCTCTCAAACGGCAATACCATGTCCAGGAACATTTTGATGAATGGAAAATTTTACTTGAACACGCTGCAAATTAAATTCACCCAATATTCCATGATTCGAATAATCAAAGAATTCATGTCTGGAATAGACATTTTAAAATGCCATGACATTTCAGAAATTCCATCGCCAGTGGGCACCCCTGACCATCATCATCATCATTACTACAGTGACTGCGTGACGGTCTAAAAAGAGAGCCGAGTGCAGTGCAACACAGGGCGTGCACTAACGATGCGCTGGTTGATGATGGCGGTCAGCTCGCTCTGGTCTCCTCGGAGGCAGTACAGGTTGAGGGCCAGACACTCAAACAGGCCCTGGGTGCAGAGCAGCAGCAGCTGGGGACCAAACGCGTGACCTATATGGAATACAACCAGAGCAGCCCCCACAGTGACGTGAGCAGCCAGAGAGACATGTTGCATTTACACTAGTGACATTGTTACCCACCGCACGTACCGTCGCAGCGCAGGATATGCGTGGCTATCTGTGTGAACTGCTGCCTCAGGAAGGACGCGTTGGTCTGAACGATGTCCACACCCTCCCGCACGCTCACCGAGGCCTGGAGAGGGGACACACTCACAGGGTTACACGAGACAAGGAGTGGGCCATCTGTGTGTGAGTGACCGTTATTCTTACAAAGGTTTCTGCGATGTACTCCTCCAGACCACTGATGAGCTCCTCCGATGCGGTCTGTGGAAGGACAATGGAGAAGTTACAAAACAAAATGACATTATATTTTAATGGTTCATGTTAGTTCATTGATAGTCTTGCAGAGCCAGCCTTTCCTTGCAGAAAGTCTGGGACACAGAGCTGACTAAAAGACCATCTATGCTTCTACGGGGTCGATGCAGGCCGGCACAACTTTGGATCTTTGTTTGGTTATAATTAAAGTACAGTGAATGAAGAATGCACGCGGATGCAGGCACGCACAACACACATAAACAGCTATGTAAGCAAAGAACATAAGAGCTCAGATTATAACCCACACATTCTGCTCAGGACGCCAATATTCCACTATAATGGCTTCAAAAAGAAAATAGTTGTTTGCTGCTATGCTAATGTTGAATAGATCACACAGAGCGCCTTTAGCAATGACGCCATAGTAGTAAGAGCCTAACTGCTGATTGGCACAATACAACAAATAGGCAGCCCCATCCACTCACAGCAATGTTGGCATCGGTAACCTCTCGGCCCCGGAGACACTGCTGGGTGAAGAAGACGCCGAGCTGCGACTGCAGGCGGCACAGAGGTTGGGCGTTGCCGTGCAACAGCAGCACCATGTCTACCATGGACAGATTCTGACACAGGAGGGACAGCAGGTCCCCAAAGAACCCTTGCCAATAAGATAAGAGGAGCAGCAGTCATGAAGGGAGGGAGGCAAGATAGACAGACAGTATATGCGCACACACACACACACACACACACAGTACGTTACACAGTGAAGCAACAGTCACTTATATTTAGCTTTACACTAAGAGCAATATTAACAGTAGAAAACATACAATACAACAACTACATTTAAATGCACATTGCATCATAATAATTGAGTGAGTGAATAGGTGAATAATTAAGTAAATGAGTGTAACTGTGCCCTAAATTGGGTTTTTTGAAGATGTAAAATAAGTAAGATGGCGTTGTGATGAGACACATAAATGCTGGTGTTAATGGACAAAAAGGGATTTTTATGGTCTCACAATGGGCCGTGGAAAGAAAAAATACCATACGTCAAACCAAGTTATTAATAAATACCAATTTAAAATGTATAATGGTTTTAAATTGTCTGAAATGGGATTAATTCAATCCCATTTCACAGGATTCTTGCGAGCCAAGCCACAGACTGACAAGCAAAGCGGCAGCACGTCTCACCCACGGTGCCTTCTGTGTCCCCAGTGAACAGGTTGGTGGTGCGAGACAGCCTCTGGATGAACTGGGCGATGGTGTCGCTGGGGCCGTGCTGCGCTCCCAGGGAGCCCATCATGGAGGACAGAACCCCCTGGATGATGCCCGTGAGCAGCTCCGGACTCAGGGGGTCGGCCTGGGGAGGAGGCCCAGGGGGCTGTGGTGGTGGTGGGGGGGCCTGAGGGGGATGCTGGCCAGACTGACAACAGCAGCACAACCTTTACAGCCCTGCTTATACAGTAGGTCTGTGTATTGGCAAGAATCTGGCGATACGATAAGCATCACGAAACAGGGGCCACAATTCGATACATTGCGATACTCTAAGCAAGGCCATATTTTGCGATTTCTAAATTTGTGGAAAACTGTCATAGCGATGCTAATGTGTGGCACTGCTGCAAAAATATAACACACACTTATGTGAACTTGCTCAGTGACAAATGGAAATTAGCTTTAAGATAAATCTGGTCAAAAGCATATTTCCTCACTTTGACACTTTGTTTTACTGTACACATGACCAGAAAACGCTTAATTTAGTAGATAGATTTACAGTATACATAAAACACTTTATAAAGTATATATAGTTTTACAGTACATGATAATAAAACACAACACTGTTTCTCCCCTAATAACACCACAGTATCTCCGCCAATATATCAAGGTCACATCAGAGCTTCACATCCTCTAATAACACCATAGTCAGCTATTGCAAGCTAAATGTAAGCTAATACATGTTGTCAATCTTATCGTTCTCTGTACGGAAAACTTTCTCCGATACTTCTACACAAACATAAACAAAACAAGGCGGCGCACACCGCTCATATCAACAAAGCAAGTATTACACTTTGCTTCACAATACATTTGGACGTGTGAGGCGCCGCTGCGGATGACCGCAGAGCGATACCGTTTTGATTTGAGCTCCAAGTTATCAAGAATGACTGACCCTGCCTTTAAGGTCACATCAGAGCTTCACATCCTCTAATAACACCACTGTATCTCCACTATATCCAGGTCACATCATAATAACACCACTGTATCTCCACTATATCCAGGTCACATCATAATAACACCACTGTATCTCCACTATATTCAGGTCACATCATAATAACACCACTGTATCTCCACCACTACAGCATATCACGGTAACACCGAGCCAGGTTAACAGTTGACTGACAGGCGGGCTCACCTGCACAGAGTCAGCCATGCCCTGGAAGAAGCCCGGCACACCGGGCAGCGTCACGGTGATAGAGGGGGCCCCGTGGCCCGCGGCTCCCCCTAGCAGGGAGCTCAGGAGCTGGGCCACGTTGCCCTCGGTGGGCCAGTCCTGGGGCAGTCCCACGGTGGCGGTGCTGGTGGTGTGGGTGGAGGTCTGCCCCGACGTGTGGGCGGAGACAGGGGTATGAGGAGGAAGAGGAGTGGTGGAAGAGGAGAAGGAATGGGAGGAGGAGGAGGAGCTAGCTGTTGGCTCACCCACGGAAACTGCAAGGGGAGAGAGGTTGTTTAGCATTAGTCGTAAACACACCGGTATAACAGGGTCAGTTCTTTACTGGGGAGGAGACGAGGGCTCACCTGCTCCTGGCATTAGCAGGTGTCCTACCAGGCCGCTGATGATCTGACTGAGGGGGGAGGGGGCCAGGGAGGGGCCGTGCTGGTGCGGGGATCAAGAAGGGAAGCGTGGTTAGCTGTGTTGTTAGCATCTCTCGTGGAAGATGCCGGCTGTGGTTCGCCTCGAAGCCTCCTCCGTCCATTTAGCAGTAGCACGTCGTCGCATAAGCAACTCTGTGCCGAGCGTTACGATACACAGACCCCTTTGAGCTCTACAGAATCTTCTGGAAATGGGGAAGTCGATTTTCATTGGCAGTTAGCATCTTCACCAACAACACTGTATCCGTAACTCTGCGACGCTGGTGCAGTGATTTATTAACTTTTTTAAGATTTTCTATTAATATTAAGCAGTAACCCTAGCCTACAGTACTTATTAAACTGATTTACAAGACCTGACTTGTATTGTTAAGTTTACCAACAAATTACTTGGTAAGTTTAACGTCTGACTTGCTGATTGAGTTATGTAGCTGGTCGTTGCGCATGTCAATGGCAGTTGGCCATTGCTGTGTACAAGACTTGTACACAGACTCTCCCAGCCTTACCTGCCGTGGCTGCTGGCCGGCACTAGGGGGTGCTGCTGCTCTGACGTTGATGGTGGCAGCATTAGGCAGGGCGACGCGGGGGGAGAACGCCGGCCTGGTGATCACCACCCTGGTCTGCGCTGGGTGGGGAGGCTGGGGGGGAGAGGCTCCATCGGAGGCCCCCGGGGCGGGAGGAGGTTGTCCGGCCGCCATATCCGAAGCTGCCATGGCTGCGGCATGGTGGGTGATCTGGTGCATGATGGCCTGCATGAACTCTGGGGGCAGGCCGGGAATGTGGACAGGTGTGGCCCCTGGCAGACAGACAGACAGACCCCTCAGCGAGGATTGGGCGGTAGGGTAATGTACACAGACTCACAGCCCAAGATAAGTTATTTAGAAACAGGAAGTGAAACTGTTTTTATTTGGGGGGTGTGGGGGTAAGAGGGGTGGGGGGGTGTAGAGAACAGCTGGGAGAAGGACAGAGGCCTGCAACCCACTCAGCATTAAGGCGTGGGCAGGGCATGCACTGTGGGAGCTTCACAACAAAACAACACTGTTCAATGCCACAGTAATCCCATGTGTGTCTGTTTAAGGCAGTGCTGCCAAATAAACATGCATTATCATTATTACTTTAAACCATGGCACACGCTTCTGTTTGTGACACATGCGATCACGTGCACCCCACTGAATATTGACCCAAAGCACAGGCGGGTTAGCAGAGCGGGACAAGGCCTGCGTGTGGCCGAGTCTCTCACCGCCGTGAGCCGCAGGGCCAGTCAGTCCGGGCGGTGGAGCTCCGCTGGCTGATTCCCCTGTGTACGCCACAGTAAAGGGCAAAGGTGAGAGTGCCGTTACATTTCCTGGAGTAGCCAGTGAGGCAGGCAGGCAGGATGACCGCACCTACCGTCCATGTTCACCTGCATCATGACCACAGGCTCCATGGTCTGCTGGGTGATCCTGATGACCCGCGGACCGCCCTGCCCTGAATGCTGACCGGTCCCGTTGGGCTGGAGAGGCGGGGCCAAGCTGCGGGCCTGTGGTTCCGGCTGACCAGTGGCGTGAGAGGGCGGGGCTTGCCCCTCAGCCGTCCCCCTCCCATTGGACGTCATGGTCACCGTGGTGCCCAAATTAATCTGCGCGGCGTAGAGAGAGTGAGGGTGCGTTCAGTGAACCAAACGAATGTTCGAAGTATTTGTCATCATCACTATTTAGTACCACTACCAGTTGTCACCATCATATTTCATCTTAAATGTGCACTGTCTCATTCTGATACAAAATGCATGAAATGTAAAAAATGGAATATGTTGACACATCCTTCATATCCTTCAATTGGAAGTGTGCTACGCACCGACATATGTGGTCCTACCATCATCTTGTGCATCTGTACAACTAAAACAGAACAACTACAGCAGTAAAACACAAATGATCGCGTTGTTGTCGTTAGCCATGTGAACTACAAACTTCTCCCCATTCAGTAAACTACAGACAAAATCCTCCCCATTTAGTAATCTAAAACATAAACTATAGCAGTAAAACACAAACAATCGCTTTGTTGTCGTTAGCCATGTGAACTACAGACAAACTCCTCCCCATTCAGTAATCTAAAACATAAACTACACCAGTAAAACACAATCGCATTTTTGTCATTAGCCATGTGAACTACAGACAAACTCCTCCCCATTTAGACGTTCAGACCACCGTGACTGACTGAACGTGCAGTAAAACCATCCTGAACGCAGGGATGACATACCCTATAATGGGAACACTGTAATGTAACCTACTGGGATGGGCATGTGGGGCGGGCCGTGTTGTAGCAGAAGCGGGGAGGTGTAATGTCCCGCGGGGCGGACCACATAGAGGTGGCGGGGGGGAACTGAGGCCAGGTTGCAGCGCAGGTCGCTCAAGGCAACCAAGGTGTTGCCAAGGAGACGCAGGGCATCCCCAACTTGGTTGAGCATACGCTGGTCCTCTTCCCTCTCCTGGACCTGTGAACACAATGACATTGAACCTCAGTAAGACGACTGTCTAGAAAGATTCCTAGGCTCCATATGAAGTAAGTATATATGCTGGTGTTGCGACAATATCTATCTAAATCACTTTATTGTTTTATGGCCTCCAGTGTAAAGGTACACTCCTTGATCTTACTTCAGCACTTTGCTTCCACACCAAACAGCTGAGTGCTTCTTCTCCTCCTATGCTCATTCCATTCTCTACCCCTCCCCCACTCACTCTGAGGAGGAAGGGTAGAGAGGCACTCTGGGCATGCTAATAGGAGGGGTGAACTTTTAAGATACAGTGTCTTTCAAAAGCATACAGTATCTGAAACATAACCTAGGAATGTTTTTTTTATTTCCTCTCTTCAAGATGTGTCGGCAGAGAGTTCACCTGCAACGATTTGAACACACCCAATGAAAATAGTATCTTGTGTGATAACCCTAGGTTAAAGTAAAATGTTATTGGAAGCTAAATGTAAGCTAATACACTTTTTGACAAATATCTCCTGGCATTTCGCTATCTTACCATTCTCTGTGCATGCTAAAAAAAAAAAGATCCGGTACTTCTACACAGCTCTAGCTCTGTAAATAGGAACACAAACAAAGTGGCAAACACCGCTAACACCAACGTCTTCGCATTGCGTTTCAATGTGTGGGGCGGAGCTTCTGAGGGAGTTTGTTTTGATTTGAGCTCGACGTTAGCAAGCGTTCTCGAGAATGACTAACGCTGCCTTTAAAGTCAAAACGCACACACTAACTTGTCAATTAATTACTGGGTCCGTGTGCGGGAATGTGTCCACAAACCATAAGCAGCATCCCAAAGCAAACGTTCTCACGTTGTTGTTGTAGTCTGCCGAGGTAGCTGCTCCCAGGATGGAATGTGTCCTCTCAATGAACGGACGCAGTCTCTCCTCCACGCGTCTCACTTCAGACAGAACGTCCACAAACTCCGCGGGGCTGGGGTGGCTGCGTGCGCGCACACACACACGCGCACGTGTATGTATGTATGTATGCATGCAGGTATGTACGTATTGTGACTGAACCTATGCTGTGCTATATCACAGCGCCTTACTTGGGACCGAAGGGTGGTGGTGGCGTCTCAGTCTGGGTGGAGGACGACGACGAGGGGATGGGGGGTGGCGGGGCGGTGTCCATAGGCAGTAGGTCTTGTGCAGCGGAGGTGGAGGGACACGCCGCCGATGGAGAGGACTGTGGTGGCTGAGAGCTGAAGTCTGCGCTCTGCCCCTACACACACAAGAGACGCACAGTGCGGCTGCTGGATGAATGTTTCACTGCTCGCTCTCTCTCTCTCTCTCTCTCTCTCTCTCTCTCTCTCTCTCTCTCTCTCTCTCCCTCCCTCCCTCCCTCCCTCCCTACAGTGTCATACGGAGTGGAAACCAGTTAATGATGATCCCTGTATGCTCTGGCACATGTCGAAGAAATGTTTAAGGTATAGTCAGCTATTGCAAGCTAATTATAAGAGAATACACTTGGTCAAATTCAACTAATATCTCCTCACATTTCGCTAGCTTACCGTTCTCTGCGTGTTAAAGAAAGAATCTGATACTTCTACACATCCCTGGCTCCGTACATGGGAACATAAACAAAGCATCAGACAGCGCTCGTATCAACAAAGCCGTAAGTATTGCAATTTGCTACACAATGCATTTCTATGTGTGAGGCGACGCTGCAGAGGACCACAGAGTGATACTGTTTTGTTTTGAGCTCAAAGTTAGCGATAATGACTGACCCTACCTTTAATAGAATGAAATTCCACAGAGTTTCACCTTTATGCAGAGCAAAATGACCCAGTGTTCTATGAAAGTCAGTATGGAGGTCCATGGATTTTTCACCATAAAATATTGCCCATTATTTCGCTCTGGGGGCTTAAATGTGCATTTTTTGTATATAACATTAACTTCCAAGTACCTACGATCAATCTGAGGCCACAACAGTATTTCTGCAGCTAACTGTTATGAGGTTAACTGACTTTGTTTCAGGCCATGCATGGTAGATTTAGGTGGCTGGTCGCTGCCTACAGTAAATCAAGCCTCCACTGCAAAATGCTGTTAGTGACACAGCCACCGGAAGCGTTCCACTGGGGTGCATGACAGCGCTTTGTCTTGTTACCATACCAGTATGTATGGCTGGCTGGACTGGACCGTACCTCCAGCCTGAGGAGGATGGAGCGGGCCACTCTCAGCCAGTTGTCGGCCAGCTGCAACCTAGTCCGGGGCTCGCTCTGCACGGGCTGGTCCATGCTGACGTTCACGTCCAGGCCACCGCTGCCCTGTCACAAACACCGCACACACACACGGCTGGGTGAGCGGCCACACGCACACACACACACACACAGGGAAGGCTGGGAGTGCCGTCGGGAGGCTGCGTACCCCAGCGGTGGCACTGGTGCTAGGGGGATGCCTGGCAGCATCACTCATTCCTGACATCATCTGCTGAACGGACATCTGGAGGAAAACATTAAATGAATACTTCACCATCAACACAGCCATATTAAATGTGCACCATTTATATCCTCGAAAAGCAATGAGCCCCTTTGGGCAGGAGTGGCAGGGCAGCCTAATATGGGTATATACACCTAATATTGTACAGTAACAGTGTACGAGAAACAATTTAGAAACCCCCATGCATTTTTAAACACAAACAACAGTGCCATTATCATCTATACTCACAAAGGTAATGTGATATTAAATATAGTGTGTGTGCATGTGCGTGTCTATTAGGGCTGAATGATTCTGGAAAAGTACCTAATTGCGATTTTTCTGACAGATATTTCGACTCGAGATATATAAATGTTTTTATAGTCAATATTTAAGTTGAGTATATCCATCCATCCATCCATCCATCTTCTCCCGCTTATCCGGAGGCGGGTTGCGGGGGCAGCAGCTCCAGCAAGGGACCCCAAACTTCCCTTTCCCAGCTCTGACTGGGGGATCCCGAGATGTTCCCAGGCCAATGCGGAGATATAATCTCTCCACCTAGTCCTAGGTCTTCCCCGAGGCCTCCTCCCAGCTGGACGTGCCTGGAACACCTCTTAAGGAAGGCGCCCAGGGGGCATCCTTACTAGATGCCCGTACCACCTCAACTGGCTCCTTTCGACGCAAAGGAGCAGCGGCTCTACTCCGAGTTCCTCACGGATAGCTGAGCTTCTCACCCTATCCCTAAGGGAGAAACCAGCCACCCTCCTGAGGAAATCCATTTCCCGCTGCCTCGATTCTCTGGAAAATCTCCCGCTCCAATGTCCCCTCGCTCGTGAACAAGACCCCGAAGTACTTGAACTCCTTCACTTGGGGTAAAACAAAGGCATGTTATAGGGCACTTGCCTTCCCTTTGCTGGCCAGTAACACATTTAACGCGGGCCTGGCCTGGCACAAGCAGCCTAGACAACACCACAAAGGCAAGCAGCATTAACTGACATAGACAGGAGTGTGCCACTGCCTGAATGACTTTGACAGACAGCAACATGAAAGCCGTGCAGCGTCACCTGGATCTGCTGGGGATCCATGATGTTGACGGGGAGGTTGAAGGTCCCCAGCATCACATAGCTGTTTCCATTGCGGTCGTGCGGTGCACCCTGGGTGGCACTGGTGGAGGAGGAGGAGCGGCTGGCGCTGGGTGAGGCCACGCCGCCCCCTCCAGAGCTGGATGTAGTGGGCTGTGGGGGGGCCCTCTCCACTAGGTGGATCACCTTCCCATCTACATCTACAGAGGGTGAAAGCGGAGTGTAGAAAAGGAGGGCCTCGATGGGCCATGCAAAACCATGAAAACAACACCACCTGGTCTGGACTGGCATAATTACATGTAGCTCCATAGTAGCGCTGAGCTCCTGCTCTGCCTGGTCCCGATTAGAAACTTGTCTCTCTTAGGCCAGATTAATACAGACTGTATCGAGCAGCACCTCAAGATGGATTTACGCCCCTTACATACTGGATGCGTAGTTGCGTACCATTTCACAGGAATTCCATTAAATTCCTATGGAGCGCAGCGTAGAGCTTGCCACATTGTGTTGCTTATGCAGTTGCGTCAGGTGAAGGGCTTTGTCAGTAAAAACGCATGCGGAAACATGACCTGGCTGTATCTAAAATAAAGCTGTGGTTCACTTTACTGGTGAAATTTGTACTTTTACTGTATTAATAATCACATTTCACATGGAACACTGTCAGTTTCATCCAGGTTTTATTAAGTTAGCTTACTAGGACCGGATCGGCGTGGGACCTGCTAGCATCACCATGGATACAAACTGTAATCAGGAGTTGTCACACAGAATGTTGCATTGTGGTTGTGTAAAGAAACCACGCAGCGTAGGGAAAATACACATCCAGTAGGTACCCGGCGTTAGAAGAATTATGCAATTATATTTTTGAGGGAACATCACTTATATTTATACATATGTTCAACATTTTATTAAATATTAGGGAGATTTGCAATTTGAATAGCCAATGTGGCCATTTGCACCAGGGTGAAAATAGTCACATAGCTGCTATTTGATTTTGATTTGATTTACACCAAAAACATTAGTAAACTCTGTATTGCTTTTATGGCTCCACATCACTTGAATTGATCGCTAACCCTAACCATTGAGCATTAAGTAACCCCTAAACTTAACCAGAGAGTACACTTAACCATAACATAGTGTTTAATGTAGCATCAATTTTATATTTGCATCACCCAGCCCCAGGTGTGTACAGGGAAATCAATTCAGTCCTGAATGTCAAGCCTGTGAGAGTTAAAGTAATGTTACAATGTAACCACAAGTTACAATAGTGTATTAAAACTAAACATTTTGAAATGTTTCCATGATGGAAACATTATAGCATCAAGCATGATATTCTAAATTCAATGTTCAACCAACTGAGCTAATGAGCAGACATTGACATGGCACCTGAATTCTTCAGTTAATGTGATATTGTAGAACGCACTCTGCATGGCAAAAGCCCACATATCGTATTTTATTTAGATATAATAAATAGCTGAATATCTGCCATGTGGCTATTCTCACATTCTTGCAAATAGACATTCTATATTAATCATGCTAGATCTATTACGAAATAGATAATCGTAGGTACATATGATAGGACGTTATGCTATACGCATGGGCTCATTTCGTTATGGTCATTTTTCGTCATTCTTACTGGCTGGTACTCACTGTACTCTGTTAGTGTCCTGTCATCATGAAGTACTCTGCCCTGGTAGATCAGTCGCTGCTTGTCTACTGGGATCTCCACGGAGGACGAAATGTGTTGCTTGAACTCTTTAACCGTTAACTGAGAGGAAACAAATACGTTAATGAAATGATTAGTCGAGACGAGGCACTACATTTGCTGTGGATAGGTGAATTCAGTAAATACATTACCTCTCCCTTGACTCTGTAGCTCCTTGTTTGGGAATCAAGAGTTTTAACAGTTACATCAATCATGATAACGGACTCTGCCATGTTCCTGCAAAACGGAACAAGTAGTATTAGGAGTACGGTCGAATGCATTAGGCTAGCTATGAACGGGCAGCTCACCTAATCCAAATACAATGGTTTTCAAAAGACTACGTTACTAAAAAGTGGTCAATACCTGGTGTAGGACTCTGCTTCGCTAGAACTGAATTCCGCTGTTGTGGTTTGTTATTGTATTGTAGTTGTCAGCCAGATAGCTAACATAATATTCTCCAAATAATTTGGATGCTAACCGAAATAACTAGCTAACGTTAATTTTAATATATCCACGGGAACAATTGAGGTTCAAACCAAAGTGCCAATTGACAACAACGTAGCTACACTACATAAAATACACAGTGGCCATAAATGCAATTGTCAATAAATCCGTTATGTATCTATTGTAGAGATTTCTACAGGATTGCACCCAGTAGATAGCAAACCGATTAAACCCGAGAAGTGCGACACCGCCAGGTCGGAGAAAAGACCCGTCTGGCCTGTGCCCATTTAAAATGCCTGAGCGCTTCTTTGGAATATGGATGATGAGTGTATCATGCATGGTCTTATTACGGGGGATCAACTCTTCTTGCACCAATTTAGTGTTTATTTAGTATCATCCACCGGGTATTTAGATAACATCTGGTAAAAATGTTCATATACGATTCGCTTATTTTTTCTTGTACAATTAGATGTGTGAATTAGTTTATATTGTGATTATTGTATTATTGATTGTTATTGGTATTATCCTCTGTGCTGCTGTCAATAAAAACGGTATATTTAGGTTTTAATAGACTATATGTAGACTAGAGCATTTGAAAATATATCGGTGTAGCCTTAACACAACGTAGCCTATAGGTCCATACAATGCTGGCGTGGGAGGTTGTCACTTGAAGGCTGTTTGCGGTGACGGGCAAGTTGAGACCGATTTGTAGGTGTGGCAACAGAAATTACGCGTATCTGCTTAATTCAAGTGTGGGACAAAAACTTTACGGTATTTTCCTGATGAAGTGCTTCGTGCCATCAAAACTCTAATCCTTAGTGTGTGTGTTGCTGTAGGCCTTTACGTTGTGTAGACTTAGAATTAACTGATTGAGCCTCGAAACTTAAGGCGGAGGGAGTATAGCCATGCTGTTAGGATTGTGACGGACAAAATCACAATCGGTGTTGGATGGTCTAAAGTATGAAGTTCATGGAAATGCCCGGCAACGAACTACAATCAAAGTAAGACAGCGGGTGGATGAGTAAAGTAGTAGAGGTAACTGATGTTCACTTTTTTTTACCACACATTTGATTGTAGGCTATTTTCTCAATCGCAGACTACTCGATATAGTTTATACTGTATGTCGCTGTATGTGTTCCTTATTGGTTATACGTTATTTTATACATCCGTCTGGAAGATATTTTTGACCTACATTAAATTGGCTATTGAGAACGAGACGACCATATGACAGATCTTGTGATCATGTCCGTACATATTTTGAACGTCAAATCGTAGCAGACTATGTCAATGCCATTACTAACGAGTGGAATAATGTGGAACAGCTAGGTCACCATGTTTCTGTGACCCATTTTTCTAAATGTCCAAATTTATCTCCTCCCCAAACAGCTCTCCTTGCTTTGGTCTCAGGTGTGCTTCACTGCAGCTTCCCTCTTAATACAGTCACCTTCAATCTTTCCTCATATAGGCGTTCTTCACTGCAGAGGCACCATGCGCAGGTTCAGCTCAGAAAGCTCTTTGTTGGACATGGACTTAGTTCCGTGGAAGAAGCTGGCACTGAAGGAGCCTGGCTCTGAGCGGTACTCTGATAGCTACACCCCATGCAGTGAGAAGGTGGTGGCAGAAGCAAGGTCCACCAGCATGGCACTCGCCAACAACTGCATGTCAGTCATGTGTTTCCCCAGGGACCGAGAGCTGACGAAGGAGCTGAGCATCAGTGCAGAGAACTTCACTCACCTGAACAAGCAGGACAATAACTACCTATGTGTGGGGAGTATAAGTGAGAGCTGCCGGGCGTACAGCGATGGTCAGCTGGCACCTGCTGCCCAAGGCAGTAGCGAGTGTGTGGATGCGGGGAGCCATTCGCTGCCCTCTCCCTCCTCTTCCAATCCGCACAAATCCCACCAACGCCATCCTCACCAGACCAAGGCCAAGCTGACCTCTGCCAAACTCCACTTGAAGAGTCTATTTGGGCAGGTAAATACTGACTGTGAAGCACAGCTGTTAGACCTAGTATTTGTGGTTGTGCATTCATAGCATGTTATGGTGTGTGTGCGCTATTATTTTACTATATCATCTTGTGTAAGTGACAGCTGTTGAGTTACTTGAGGCAGTTGTCAATGGTAATATTTATCTTTCAATTTCAGAGTCCTCATTCCTCCCACACAAACCTATTCCAACCTGAACAGAAAGACAGGTGACTATTTATGATGTTTAAACAGGAATGTCACCAATGGTTATTGTCAGCAAAACTATGAACATTGTATGTAGAGTTCAATTGCTACTCTAATTTAAAAAAATCTACAAAGTGTAACATTTATTTTTAAGTTTGTGACTAAAAAGTGCCAATGCTTCTTTTTATCACTTCCTCTCTGTCAGCGCTAAAGAAAGGAGGTCTCGTCTCAAGTTCATGCGTCAGTGGAGTCAGGTTGGACATAGTAAGGCAAAGTTTAGCCGGGAAGAACTGGAAAAATGGTCTGAGTCACTGTCCACCCTCCTCGCAAGCCAACGTGAGTTCGGTGAAACCATGCACCTGTTACTAACATGTTCTGTTAAACTATAAACGTTTGTGTTTTGAGTCGTGACACCAGCCATTTTCCACTGACGTCACCATGCTGTAAAACATTGAGTGTAGCAGTTCCCCTGACCCTAGCAACTTCTATATTTAGGACACATAGTAAACAACTACTGTTATACATTTCTAACACCACAAATGGTAAACCTGAACATGAAGACTTGAACATTCTTTTCAAGGTCTTTAGGAAATCACATGGGCGAATGAGGAAATTCTTATGAAAGTGACGGTCAAGATATTACAGCAGGTTCCTTATTGTATTGTTGACTCAGCAGGTCTAGCTACAGTAGTCTAATGGTCAAAACTCAAACTTAGAATTTATATGCCTCAAGAAAATATTAAAAATATAAAGAAAATATATATTATTAGACATCCCATGACCCTTTAAAACATTAACCTTTTTAAGACAATTTCTTGTCTTTCTTGAGTATTATATTGGAATGCTGCCCAACCCAGCAACCATGTGGTAACTATGACAGGTTGTTACCGAAGTATCAGCAATCTATGGCTTCCTCTTCACAAGCTCATTCACAAGCTCAAGCACTCAACACAAAGAAGTGACTGGGAGTGGAATTAAGTAGGAGGAATCCCTGAAAGAAAACTGCGTCAAAGCGCCCCCAGAACCATCATTTTCCACCATTGATTGATTTTTATGTTTGAAACAAGTGAACAAAAGGTTGTCTGGCCTTATTCTGAGCTCTGTAGTGGGAGGAGTTGAGATGAATATACATTTTCGTTATGCTACTACGTGCTATTCCAGTCACAAATCAAGGAGTGTACAGTACCTTTTAATGGTTGTTAAAGCATATCAGATAAACAGTTCTTATGTGTTTGTATTCACGAGGGCCCGTGGGATTATGGGAAACCACCATGTGTGATGTGCTCTTTGTAGTGTGACGTGAAACCGAGCACATAGATTGTGTGTAATAATTGTTTTCTTTTTCTACCCCCCCACCCCCTCCACCAACACACACACAGTGGGTATATCTGTATTTGGAGCGTTTCTACGATCAGAGTTCAGTGAGGAGAATCTGCAGTTCTATTTGGCCTGTGAACAGTATAGACGATCCTCCAACAACTTCAGCCTGCAAAGGAGAGCCAAGGAAATCTGCAATACCTACATCCTTAGCGGCGCCACGCGAGAGGTACCAACACACATCACCGGCCTCTCTCCAAGTCTGTTTGCCAGTTGTGTTTTTAATCAGGTGTGTTTCATTCTTCCTCCAGGTGAACCTGGACAGTAAGACCAAAGAGTTAACTCTTCAGCTGCTGCAGGCTCCGTCTCGAACCTCGCTGTCTCACGCCCAGAAGCGCATCTATGCCCTACTGGACACAGATTGTTACCCCCGCTTCCTTCAGTCCAGCCTCTACCTGTCCTTGCTGACAGAGGCAGATAACTGAACATGGGATGGACATACAGTAGACACTCATACAGTAGATGTTTATCTTTGCCATTTTTAAGTGTAAGCTATAAATGTTTGTTTCCACAAGGGAGTGTTGCCCAGGGGATGTGTATGGAACCCTATCAACGTGAATGCACAAGCATGTTTGCGACAGTGTTCGTGGGTGTAGATATTTATAAAATAGTTAAATATACAGGAGTGCTTTCATGGTGGTGTTCCCTCCAACACCACCATGAGGGCAGTAATGTGCTCTGTCATGTGACAGAATACAGATGGAGTGTGCCGCTGTTGGTGTAAAGTATTACGTTTCTCGTGTTTTTAAATCCTTAAATATCCCTATTTTGTCCTCCCATGTGAGCAGTTAAAAGACCTCATGGTCCAGTAATCACATATTGTAGCTTCCTTTGCTAAGAAGGGGGGAAAAAACAAGTTTAGCAAGAAGGACTGCTACAGCAAAAAGGTCAAAGTACTGTGTGAATTGCTTGTGCAGTTGAGGTGGAAACCTTCCAAACTAAGGTAAAATGAAAGCTAAGGTGTGCTGTGCTTTGCTCAAAATATTCAAGAGAAAAATGCTGTCCTCCTTCACTACGTCATTTGTGGCAAAACAAACAGACTGCACTGTACACTCCTAATGATATCGCTGGAAGGCATCATGAAAATAGTTTAACTGTAGCCTTATTTTTTTTTTACACTGTCAAGCAACATTTTCTCTAAAGTTGCATTTTCCACTCTAAGAACACACTCATAATAGGGTGTAACTCCTGATAGTGAAAGATTAATGTTAATATCCAGTCATTTACGTGTTTTTAGACTTTGTTTTCAGAATTTAAAATTATTGTATTTGTATCTGGAGAGTTAGATTCAAAGTTTTCAATGTCTTCAACAGTAAAGTTGAACCTCGAAGTCATGAATGTTACACAACAGCGGTTTAAAGGCCAAGTGTTACACCAGGGCTAGGCTGAGCTGTGGTGTGTAGGGACGAGGGGGACCGCCTCTCCAGAGCAAACGTCATTGCTGCAGCCAGTCCTGCTGTTGACTCCATGCAGGGAGGTCCCAACCCATAACCCCACATATGTGCAAGGCTTATCTTTATATATCCCTCACTGCCATTTTCTGTCATCTAAAAAATGGCATAGGATTCCATCAAGCACATTCAAAGCTTCTCTTGTATTTACCATATTTTCCATTACAACAATAGAGGACTTGTTAAATAACTTAAAGTTAGTCTGTGATGTCTTTACAAGCATGTATAATGTTATTTGACAACTTTCTAGTAAACAAATACAACAATAAGTGTATTAACAGACAGTGGGGATTGTTTGCAACACAGCGAACAGACAATCTGTTGAACCACGATTATCCTCACAAAGTGTGCATTTTATTGTAAATATTAAATCTTAATACTATTCATGTTGTGCTTTCCAATTTAATCATCTAAATTGAGTCAGTGCTGAAGTCAGTGTATAATTTATTTCTACAATATTCATCCATAATATTTACAGTACATATCACTGCTACTTAAAAAATATAAAAAAAAAAAAACATACATTAAGTTGGCAAGTAGACATATACCAGAAATTGGCACGACCCTCTTTCCTTGCAGTAAATTCCTGTTTACAGTACAAAGAAGATAGACGTTTCCAGACAAGGCTCGTTTATGGTCTCTTAACAGTCCCATCATTTGGCTGCAAACCACCAGCTTTTTCCTTAAGCTCCTTCTATTCCATTAGCAGTTACCACCGCCTTAGCTTTCTAAACAAGAAGTGACCGGTTGCTCGCTGGGGTAAAATAGGAAGTGTCTGAATGTATTTCTCCATGTTTTGGCCTACTGCCACATTCTCTTCTATCCATAGAAGAATGTGGTCAGAGGTCAACTAGCCTATGTGTGGGACAATTCCACTCATTTCATTTTGTATTTTACAGAAATGAGTGCCAACATAAGATGTACACGCCACTTTTATTAGGTATACCTTTTGAACTGCTTGTTAACGCAAACATTTAATTAGCCAGGCCGAGGCAGCAACTCAATGCATTTAGACACGCAGACATAGACATAGCCAAGATTATCTGTTTAAACTCATCAGAATGGAAAGAAAGAGAAATATATATATTTTTTCAAATAAATAGTAGTCAGCTGTAAGTGGTGCAGACCGCACCCTACAACAAGATCCTAGCCATGGCATTGCATTTCCAATGTGTGGGGTGGAGCTTCTGAGGGAGCACTCTATGGCATTGAAGGGAGAGTTTGCCTTTTGTCAAATATCAACAAGGTTTCTTCAGATTGACTGACTCTACCTTTAAGTGACTTTGAATTTCAATCAATCTTTATTTATATAGCACTTTTCATACAAATTCATGTAACACAAAGTGCTTCACACTACAACATCATTA
>JAODTR010053487.1:0-17785 GCA_025399935.1 Amblyopsis rosae
GAAATGAGTATCGAGAACCGTGGAATTTCACTGGTATTGGTATCGACTACTACATTTCTGGTATTGTGACATCCCTACTATAAATATCTATTATTAGAAAGGAGAGAGCAGGTGTGATATAGGCCTAAGTGTTAGAAGAGACGCATGTGAGACAAGTGTGTCATTTATTGTTATACCAGAGCATTTATTTTCAGCTCGCCGAATGTTACTGAGCAAATAAAACCTTGTAGTAAATATCTCTATTTCTCTCAAAAGAATAGTGTTGACGGCACTGTGACGCCCCCTTTCCCAGAATACATCTTTTGTGTGTCTGTTTGATGCTGAAAATACGTTTTACAGTTGTATATTTGTGTTTTAGCTTTAATGCTAACCTTATCAGTTTCGGCGTGTTAGGAAACAATAACTACTGAATTGATCATACATTAATTGTGATATTGATTTAACACCATAAGAGAAAGTTCATATTGAATTAATAGCTTTTATGCTGAATCTATGCATGTTAATGTATCGGTGTTATATGCACGTTGTATTTTTCCTAAGCGTTACTTTCAATTATATATATCTTCGCTGCATTTCCGTCTCCATGCTTTTTGTTGGTGTTGGATGGAAGAGAATTGTCGAAGTCATATTAGATCAGTGTCTCAAACTTGACATAAAGTTTGTCTATGAACTCCCCACAAACACATACCTTTTGTGGGGTTTCTGTTGAGTTTTCCTGTCATTAATTAAAATTTATTATGGGGGTTTAAGTAACCATTTATAGGCAATTGTGGGCATTAAATATTAACGCTATCGTTCACACACTCTGTTTTGTTCGAACGCAACATTTGAGTGTGAATTATACGCACATTTTTATAAATGAGACCCCAGATGAATGAGAGCACATTAAAGGTGTCTTAGGCGATTGTAAGCCAATATACCTTCTGAGAGGTGTTTTTGTTTGGATTGAATCTTTCTCCAGCATTGCTGATCCCACCTTTTAAGTAAAACAGATGCTCATACTATTATTACCTATCCACCTATTGATGTGTCCAAGGTGTATTATTGCACATACATTTAAATGTGAGAGTGAGATGATGTATTAAAATATTAAGATTGTCATTTGGAACCATATCCTTTCCAGATACGAGTGTCCAGAGATTGCACTGAATTGCGGCATCATGCTGAGGGAGTGCATCAGACATGAACCGCTGGCCAAGATCACACTGTGGGCAGAGCAGTTCTACGACTTCTTTAGATATGTGGAGATGTCCACGTTTGACATCGCCTCAGATGCATTTGCCACTTTTAAAGTGAGTACAATATTAACAAACACATTTTTGAATACCATTCCTCGCACCCACTCCTTTTGTAATAATGCATAAAGCCCCACTAAGAAAAATAATCAATTATCTCAACCTTCTATCAGCATGTAAAATGTATGGTTGAGGACCTACATCAACAACCTTTGCTACCACCACACTTTGTTGTTATTTAAAGCTTTCTACCTGGATTACCAGGAGAGGTGGGGGCTGTTTTTAACATGTGTCTGCAAAGGGGACCAAGATGGACAATGCACCAACACAGGTGCAGGTGTGCCTTTCTCAATGTGTTTTATATTTACAGGACCTACTCACGAGACACAAGCTACTTAGTGCAGAGTTTCTGGAGCAGCATTATGACCGGGTATGTTTTCTGTCCAGATTGTTTTGAATTACTGTGGTGCATTTTTATAAGGCATGCTTGTTTCCTGGGTGTAGTGTGTAGCTTTTTATTGCAACCCAATGGGATCCCAGAAAGACGTTGCTGGTTGCTGCTTCAAACCTTTTATTGCTTAAAATTAAAATGCCTATTCAGCTTTGCAACAGTTTTACAATCGTAATATCTGGCGATTCCACATTCATATGGTTACTTATGATAGTAACTGTACATTATTCTAAAATGTTTGTTTGTTTTAAAATATCTATCATTGTAGTTTAGAGAGTTTTGATTCAAATTTCCCATGGTTGCAAATTGTATTTTATCAGAATAAGAAATAGCGCATTATGTCTTTGCGTTTCACAAATTATATGTAAATTAACTCTGCTGCAGCTGGGGTGTTTTGTGTCATAGCAGCTGATGTCTTCCTAACGATAAACCAGGCATTTAGGACATGGTTTGTGGTCTTTGAGCACAAAATGGCTGTCAGTCTCTGTGGGGAAGATCACCCATTATCTTGTCAGTGTTTCGAGTTACTGAGTCAGCTCAGAAAATTGCTGCTCTTTTTTTATAATTTTTTTTGGTAATCCCTTCATCTTGTTCTCTGTTTTGGTTCTCTCTTTATAGTTCTTTAGTGAATATGAGAAGTTACTTCACTCAGAGAACTACGTGACTAAAAGGCAATCTCTCAAGGTAATGACCAGAGGCCTCTTTGCAATATGCCTTGTCTTAAAGCACTAAAGTCTGGTAAACTTTTACCTATAGTATTAATGTAGGTTTGTGAATTGTCTCAATGTTTTGTAGTAATGTAGAACCATTTTGTAGTTAAGTGACTTTAATAGAACATCAGTAAAAAGCTAGTGCTACATATCTCTCATAAGTGCCATCGTGTGGGTGGAGAAATATCAAAATACTGATTTTTGTTTTTGACACTACATCTAGGCCTACTTTAATCTCTTAGTGGTACAAAATGTGTCTCTTACAAATACTTGTAAAGTTGATATAAATGGTTTCTGCCACCATAAAGAATCTATAGTTGAAATAAATATGTAATGCTGTTTCTGTCTCTGATATTTTAGTTACTGGGAGAACTTCTCCTCGACCGACACAATTTCACAATTATGACGAAATACATCAGCAAGCCAGAGAATCTCAAACTGATGATGAACCTGCTACGGGACAAGAGCCGCAACATACAGTTTGAGGCTTTCCATGTGTTTAAGGTAAATATTAAAGCAAATGTCAGTCCCAGAGCCTAGCAAATTGTTGATATGTTACAATCGGCGTCTTCTCCCATGCTCGCAGGTGTTTGTGGCCAACCCCAATAAGACTCAGCCCATCTTGGACATTCTACTGAAGAACCAGACCAAACTCATAGAGTTCCTAAGCAAGTTTCAGAATGACAGGATGGAGGATGAACAGTTCAACGATGAAAAGACGTACCTGGTCAAACAGATCAGGGACCTGAAGAGACCCGCCCCCCAGGATGCTTGAGGCAGGGGGACGGGAAGGGGGGAGCCACCAGGACTAGGTCTGGAGTGTTTCCAGGCACCGTCTGCTTAATGGACCCATCAGCAGCTGCTGTTCTGGTTTCTGAACATAAATTCTAGAAACGAGTGAAAGTCACCATAAACAAACGCACCCATAATAATATATCAGGAAGTCACTTCCTCCTCTGCTGCTCAACAGATGTTTAGAGATTTGTTTGTTTTTTTACCCTACATTTTAGTCTCCTTCAAAAGAAAGAAGATAATAAATCCTGCTGCTTTCTTGCATATTGAGATGCGAGATGTAACGTAATGACAACAGTTGTACGCAAAGTCGAATCCAAAATGCCAATTAATGTATTGCAGACTTCCTGATAAGACACACAGTCAAACACAATGCAGAAATAATACAAATAAAGACACATGTACATATGGATAAACCAGCTTAAGCCTTGTGATGGGAAAGGCACTAGCAAGTTGAACACTGGTGTGTTTTTCTGCATGCCTTCAAATGTGACATATGCTTCTGTGCTCAGCTAACCTACTTGATCTGGTGCCCCATGTCTAGTGCCACAGACCCGGAAACGTACATGCATCGCTTTGATTTACATTCTATGCCTTCATCCAATTAAGCTACCAAGATGCGTTTTGCGTTTGATCAGTTTGAGAGGGACAAGCTCTCAAACGTCCTCGAACATTAACCGTTTACCTTCCATGTGCTTTGTAACAACAGCACTGGAAGCATGTAAGGGATGTAGTGATGGTTCTAGATATGAATTGGATTTGGTAATGTTCTGGGCCAGTGTGAATGTGTACATACGTCTTTTTTTTTTGCTTTGTAGGTTTTTGTTTAACCTTCATATGAGTATTACAGTATATATTATATATATTACCTTAAACATGTTTTTGGTTAATTGTAATCAAATTACTTTTTAAAACGATGGAAAAATTGTTTAATGACATTTTTGCATATTTGTTTTACTGCTGAAATGGTTGCTGGTTGCGTGTACATAACTTTAAAGGCTAGCTCACATTTAGCTAACCTACTGGACGTTAATTTCTACAGCAGAGGAATGTCATGGTAACAGTGCGGGATGTGTTAAGCCTCCTTTTATTCTCCAGTTAGTTTTTTTTTTTTCCCCACACGGCTAACAGCCTGGGTTGATGGGAGGGAGGCGATTGCTAAATGAAATGAAGCCTATGTGTACTTTTGTAGACTCACAGGGCTATTCAACTCCAGTCCTGGAGGGCCGCACCCTGCATGTTTTAGATCTCTCCCTGCTCCAACACACCTGATTCAAATAAACGGGTTGTTATCAGGCTTCTAACAACCTTGAATCAGGCAGGGAGAGATCTAAAACATGCAGGGTGCGGCCCTCCAGGACCGGAGGTGAATAGCCCTTTTGTAGAGTGTTGAGCAACTGACATCATCTAACTGGTTACGGATGATGACTTACACCATTAGTTCTCATTTTGGCGGCTTTACTTGGGCTGTCGTAGTGAGGTGTGAGCTACATAGTGTTCTTTACAGGTGAATGTGTTGTGGTGTTGGCTGCTTGGCACATACTTTTTACACTCGTATTCCAGTACAATGAAAAGTGAGATATTGTGGCTACGTTAGGCATTTTGGACTTGAAACAAAAGAGACTGTACAAACATGTCATATCAAATAACTTGTTATTTTGCATTTGTAGGACATTGACCCATGTAATGCAGTGATAAATTTAAAGCAAGGGAGTATAAACATACAGCTAAACATTTCTGACCATGTGTAAAAACATTACACACAGCTACATCCACATTGAACTTGCATGGGCCTCCATTGACCATGCATGGTGTTGTACTGGAATAGTTACCAAACAATGTTTAACATGAACATGTTACATTACTAGCTACAGTATAGGTTGTGCAATTAATCCAGTTATGACATTTATCTTAAAGGGTGCAAGTACTTCCTGAACTGAAGAACCAAGGCATGGTTCATACAATCAAAACAAGTAAAAGAAATAAAGATACATTTGGAATACAATAAAGGTGCCTGGATTAAGATTATAAGTATTTTAGAAATAAAGATTTCCTTGTACATTATGTTCTGACAAATCTATCGACATGCGATTGTATTCTGGTCCTTTAAGAGCGCATATGGGGGGGGGGGCAGAAAGAAAGACAAACAGACGTTGTGGCTACAGTAGCAGCACGGCGGTAACAGGGAAGTAGCCAGTCGACGGAGTTTGCAATTTGCAAAAACGTTATTATACAGGCGCGTCGCTCTGCATCGTGAGCTGAAGGTCTAAACTAAAGCTATGGTGAAAATCACCTTCCAGTCGGTCGCGGGACAGAAAGTGGAAAAGGAGAATGATGGCGACAAGACAGAAATTCTCATTCCACATCAGACTGTAAGTAAAGTGTAAATTGCCCCG
This sequence comes from Amblyopsis rosae, assembly GCA_025399935.1. Taxonomy (NCBI): domain Eukaryota; kingdom Metazoa; phylum Chordata; class Actinopteri; order Percopsiformes; family Amblyopsidae; genus Amblyopsis; species Amblyopsis rosae. The sequence continues at coordinate 5,585 of JAODTR010053487.1, forward strand.
TTATATGATCTGTTGTTGTGACTTACGATATATATTATATAATATGGTATTGCTGCGCCCGTGTCTTTATGCCTGCAAGCTGCTGTGAAGAAGCCTGCACCTGCACAGCAATGAGCACAGCATGGGATGTTTTTTGACAGCAGCGTCCTTCGCCATTTATCTGAAAACAACTCTGATCTGCGTCAATTCACTTGTGGCCATGGTTTAATTCTGAATAATCTTTACATATATGAACATGCAGTGTTGAATGTAGTGTTTTCGTCAACGCAAGTTTAACAACGGGAGCCAACGAGATGTCGGGTAAGAAATGCGTAAGCCAGGCTGACAAAATGGCAGATGGGTTACTGTTTCTTGCTTTGCAAGCCAAACATGTTCCGCAGGCAGAGGTAGGACAATGGAGTTTTCAACTTTACCATAGCAGGACAACACTGGCGCAGTTTTCAAACCTAATCAACCATATGCGTACGTTCCTGTAGCAAGACCCCAAGATGAACACAGATGGCCATGTTGACAAGAACTCAGAACAATACTTGACTTGCTGTCTGTGATCCAAATGTGAAGACTGGCCGGTCTCGCACCCTCTATAAAGAACTTTCATCTCATCCAACTGGGTGGGAGAACAGTCCTGTGCACCGTGAGGGCACTTTCCAAGCCTTCACACGATTATATCTACTTACACTCTTGTCTGATGCTGCTCTTGACAGGCAGCTTTTGAGCACAGTAGGCTTCTGTAGTGATGCGTACATGAAATTGGGGACAAATAAAGCTCCTGATGCAAAGCAGTACTTTCTGTATATGTTACAGAAATTGTATTAAGCCAGATTGTATGTAATCTTATTTACTGTTTGATTTCATTAATTATATCATAGCCTAGGCTTGCCTTTTTTAGTTTAATCTAATATAGGATTGTGCACCAAAAAACTCAGTCTTCATTCATTCTGAGCAGGATATTAGAAGATACGTTTCACCAACCACAACCACTTTGCTGTACAAATATAGTAGTTCGCACTTAGCTAATTTATTTAGTAAATGAAAGTGCAAACTAAGTGGCTACTACTGTCTGCATGCGTAGCGCCAGGCTGCCACGCCGCCAACACAGTGTAACAGTAGCAGATGGGCTGCGAGACTGGAGGCGTCTGGAATGATTACTCACCATCTCAGTTTCTCAGTGCCAAATGCTCTCATTCTTCTCCTCAGACTTCCTTTTTTCCTTTCAGACTATTTTATACCTGAGGTTTTCACTCAGATCTTTTCAGTGTAATGTAAAGTTAAAAAAATATTACAGTTGAACTACTATGTGATCTAGCTTTATCACAATTTAGCCAAAAGTCATTGTGTAAAATTAGTAGGTTTGGCCTCAAGTGTGACATAATTTGTGGATGGTAACCAATCATCTCTGACCTATCCCTCACTCCGATAGCTAATCAGCATCCAATAGGGCATGTTGCAAAAGTGTTTTCAACATCAGGTGAAATGAAATGCCTATCTGGAAGGAAGAGAGAGTCTGACCTAAACATTTTACTACTGTGTATTTACTTTTACTGCTCTGCTCTTCAGTATGAAAGCCCATTAACTAAAGGTGAACTGGGTATACTGTATATTACATCTTCTACAAACTCACTCTACTATATCTGTGCTACTGTATATCAGGATGAGGAAGAGCTGGTTCTGCCACTGCGACCCATGAAGTCTCCTCTCAACGGCTTATGCTGCCTGACGTTTGGCCTGGTGGTCTTCATGTCGGGTCTGGTCCTGGCCTCCATTTATGTCTACCGCTACTACTTCATACCTCATGTAAGCCAGATCTCATCCTTCCACTACAACATGTCCTGTTTATACTATATTATTTCTAACACTTCAAAGAATATGAATATGGTGTTTTCAGTAATGTTTATGTATGACAGACATTAATATAAAGTTTGGAATCATGCACAATGTATTTGACACGTTTGGAAATTTGATATGAATACCAAACGCAGAGTTAAATTACTCAGAGATGATGCAAAGAGATGCAATAAAACAGTCTTTACCAGCTTCACAAGCAGTAAGAAAGAGATGCAAGAAATGGACTATGTCACAAGAACATTGTCTGAAATAACCAAGCAGTCAGACTAGTGTGCTTTTCCAGATGCCAGAACCAAGCTAACAGATGTGTGTGTGCTTTTCCAGATGCCAGAGGAGAACCTGTTCCACTGCAGGGTCTTGTATGAGGATGCTATGTATGCCCCCCTGCGTGGGCGACAGGAGCTGGAGGAGAATGTGGGCATCTACCTGGATGACAACTACGAGCAAATCACTGTGCCCGTGCCTCACTTTGGGGGCAGCGACCCCGCGGACATCATTCATGACTTCCACAGGGTGAGCGCAGCCGCATCACACACACACACACACAAAATGGTGGTCTGGGACACGGAGAGGGTAGGCGCATGTGAAATGTGTTGGCCGGGGTGACGAACCCCTCTGTTTTTGCAGGGCCTGACTGCCTATCATGACATCGCTCTGGACAAGTGCTACGTCATTGAGCTTAATACCACAATTGTGATGCCCCCGCGCAACCTCTGGGAGCTGCTCATTAATGTCAAGGTATCAGCCAGCTGTGTGGTGTCTTTTGTTTATTTGTTGAGGGGTGACATTTAAGCTTGCAGTGGGAGGAGGTTGTGTGACAATAATAACGCCATAAACACCTTTACTGCTTCATTACTTGTTATGCAAGGTTTCAATATATTTCAAGATCAGTTTTTATTATTTTACTAGCAACACTTTTTTTTGTTTAGAAACTTACTTTTAACTGTTAACTTACTCTGAGTCGAGTGTTCATGATTGTTCGAAGAGAAAACAATCTCCTCATGCCGTTTGTGATCACGAATATTCACAGGGAAATCAAAGCAAACGGCAAACTTAATGAAAATGATTGCAAACGTTTGCCTTTCTTTGCCAATTTGAACGCACCCATTATCAAACACATTATTTAAACTTGTTTAAATATAAGCCATATTCAGTTTCCAATACAGCCAGAAAGTAGCGTATGCATCGTCCATGTGACCCAGCTCTTAATGATCCTGTCTCTTGCAGAAGGGAACTTATTTGCCACAGACCTACATCATCCACGAGGAGATGGTGGTGACTGGTAAAGTGCACAACATGCGTCAGCTGGGGCCCTTCATCTACCGACTGTGCAATGGCAGGGACACATACCGTCTGAAACGCCGTAGCACCCACAGGCGTAAGTCAGGGTTAAGGGGTCCCAAATGAGGCACGGTAATATAGTATGTTGAGTTACTTTTAGTCTTAAGTATAGAAAGCACTGTGCAGGCTGCAAGCTTGGTGACCGCTTGGCGGCTTTAAAGTTCCCTAACCTTTCCGTGTGTCGTCCTGCAGGCATCAACAAACGCGAGGCAAAGAACTGCCACCACATCCGTCACTTTGAGAACACCTTTGCAGTGGAGACTGTTATTTGTGACGAAGCATAAATGGCACCATGAGGCAGAATGGTCACTTCTCCAAACACTGTAGCACTCTACTGTTACTTTAGATACGTTTGGGCAGCACTTTACTGGTGGAATTGGTTTTGTGTCCTCTTTAAATGTCTGTTTGGTTTGTTTTATTTTATATTGAGTACCTCTTTCTGTAATTGTATTGTGTTTTTCCCATGTGTGTTGCAATACTCTACCTACTATTGGCCCCATCATTAGAGTTTTCCAAGTAGCAACATCACATAAGGAAATGTACAGTTTAGTTTGAGGCTTCTACATCCAGAGGGAGTTTCAATATTTACTGTTAGGAAAGTCTATTGTCTCCATGTGTTGTCAAGGTAACTACCCCCCTTCACCCTTGCGTGCATGCACACACACAAGCGCACACACAAACACCAACAAAAACAACTATGCTCTGGAGCTTACTGTGTCATTGTTCTAGTAAGAAAACAAGCTGTGCAAAATATATCCTGTTTTGCTAAAAACACATTTGCCCCAATAGTGAATCAAATGTCAAATTTCTATATTCTCTACCTTTTCACTTTGTATTTTAGTTTCCTGAGTTGGTAGTTTTCTTTCACCCCGTTTTATTGTTTTGACGATGATCTAACATTTCACATACATTGTTTTCATGAGGATATTTTACCATACTCTTAATAGATTTGTGAATGGGTTTTAAAATACTGGTTTTGTTTACCCTTGCATGTTTTATCTATAATAAAAATACAGCACTGAATATTTTGTAAAGCGTTTGAAGCCTTAGTTCAGACATTGAACTAAAGTCATTACTATTAAAGGGGAGCATATTATGTTATTTCAAAAGGAACTTTGACCTGTATATTTCGTCTGCTGATGAAGTCTGTGATTAAAAGTAGTTATTAAATCAACTGCTTCATCTCATGTCATCGTTAAACTGCTCTTGCATCACATGTTTTCAAATAGCACTAGGTATGCAATCAGATTGCGTAATGGGTTTTTGCCAGGGTGGTGAAAAGCAAATCTCATACTAGTTTACATGCACAAAATGTCATCTGCTTTTTGCCCTTACTCTGATTTAAGACTATTTTAAATGCATTTTGTTCTTCACAAATCTTTATTTTATTTATAATGTTGTATTTGCATTATTTGAAAACAATCGGGAAGAAAATATAGCTCTAGTTTCTTATTTCTAAAAGCACAACATTGATGAAGCAGTTCTCTGAAATACACTCATTAGGGAAGTATGTGTCTGAAAATGTTGAACAGGATGATGGATATATGGCTATGATTTTTTAAGTTCTGTGATTAATTTCAATGTAGGTTTCTCCCACAGAATCTGTAAAGGTTAAACATGATTATTGTAAAAATACACTATTTAGCATTTTACAAAACATAGGTACAAAGTGCTGTACAGAATAAAAACAAGGCCATTGTAGACAAAACAATTGAAACATGAAATATTGCAACAATATACATGTGCTATACAAGATAGAAAGTACAATGCCAGTAAAATAAAATGAAAATGAGTAAACTACATACACATTTAAACAAATCTATAAAAAGGCCTGCTTATATAGTTTGTACATGTTTCTGGGGGTGATTTAAAAGAAGAGAATTAGTTTGCTGACCTAAGCTCCTCAGGTAGAGTGTTCCATAGTTGTGGGGCAGAGAGTAACAGAATGCCCTGTTACCCTTTGTAGCTGTGTGGGTTGTCGAAAATGTTAAAAAGGTAATGAGGTAAACATGGCTATTCCAGCTACACAAACAGAATGCGTAATATGGCACACAATATAGCACAGCTTTTTGTAAAGTGATATATGGATATATGCTAACATAAGGCCAAATTGCCCAATTCTAAACAATAGATGTGGATACTTCTAAATCCAAATATAATCTGTACAGTCTGCTATACCTTATACTGATGCTCACCCATCTGACAAGGCTTTGGAATTGAGTAGGTCTATTGCCTGCTGAAGAACTGGGCTGATCACAAATAACAGATTCAACATGACATGACATGGATTTGAACAAAGCCTTACATAAAGCTTGGAACTCAGTCAGAGCAGAAGTGTTTTGACAGCTGAAACACAAATGTCTCTAATCATGTTCTGAGAAACATTGTCACAAACTGGTAACAGTGCTCAGTGGCGAAACATTGGTACCATTGCTCACAAGTACAATATAGCAATACAAACACATAAGGCCACGAGCCCACACATGCAGGGACATGATAAAACTTGATATTTGCTGAGCAAATCTTTGCAATAGTCATCATATTAAGTGACTGGTGCTACTGTCTGTCCTATGAGGAGTCTTTTCTGAAGAGTGCATAAAGACCAAGTTGACTGTAGGTTGAGGTATTAATAGATGGAGAGTTTCTTGTAAAGATGCTTTTGATACGGCTTCGATGTTTCACCATACTCTTTGTCCTTGAATGTGTTTCTTCTGGTAAGTAATGTTTTTATTCTAAATTGAAATTGAAATTAAATCCATATAGACATATTGAGATGACATGCAGTGCATGTTAAATATACTAATAATGAAATCATTACAATCATTTCCTTGAACGTATACTCTCTATGATCAGAAGATAATGTATTTATTAGGTGGATAAATTAATGATTTCTCTCCTGATATCTGAAAGGACGGGTACTGAGGAAGATCAAGGAACATGTGCAGAACCTCCAGCTCCAGAGAACCAAGCAGGATGTCCTCATGCTCACGCGTTGGCAGACAGCGGAGCATATAACCCAGGGAAAGCTCCTCCAGCCGTTGGACCATTTTGACCGCCAGAACAACAAGACCTTCCCTCAGGTAAACACAGGTCCCTCTGACCAGCCAATTCTATGTAGGACGTCAGTGGCTGTAACAACACGTAACAACAATAATGGCCTTGATCTTCCTCAGTACCCATTCAAATATCAGGAGGGATATAATTCATTTATCCACCTAATAAATACATTGTATTCTGATAATAGAGGGTATACATTCAAGGAAATTATTGTATATTTAACATGCGCTGCATGTCATCTCAATATGTCGATATTATTTCATTTCAATTTCAATTTTAATTAAGAATAAAAACATTACATATCAAATGAAACACATTTGAGAACAAAGAGTTTGGCCTTCAAATGTCTTTCTTACTTGTGTAATTCTATCTCCGCCAGAACTGCAGATTTCAGGCACAACTCACCGTTGTTGCATCAAACAAAAAGAAAATGGTTTCAACCACAATGTTCACTTTAGACTCAGATCAATGTGTGCCTCTATGTGGGCATTATTGGAAAGACTTCCATGGAGGGTTTGAAGTGCGGAACAGTGGTGAATACACCTACATTTGTCTCTCTCCTCCTCTTCTCCAGCACTTCATTGTGAATGATGCCTACTGGCAGCGTCCTCATGGACCAGTGTTTCTCTACATCGGAGGAGAGGGTCCTCTCTCACAAATTAGCGTGCTTGCCGGTAAGGGAAACCTATGTGCAGAGGCCTTTATATGCAGAGGCCTTTATATCTGTGATGCAGCTTGCCCTCTGCTGGTCTGCCACAAGCTCGCAGTGGCTGACGAGATCAGTCATATTGCATAAAGCAGTCATAAAGCATCGAAACCAGGCTTCAGCCAGGATGGTTTCTCATGAGTGATACAGCTATAGCGATACTGTAGCAGGAGAATATAGCATGCTATACATCTCCTATAGCATGAGACTGGATATAGCTCTTACTGGACCAGAAGACATGTGACATAGAGGAGATAACAGCATTAACATAACAGTATATTATGTTATTGCTGATGATCAGATTACCATATGCTGCTAAAACAAGGTATAGCTGAAAATAACTCACGTCCGCTCAAGGACATGCTGCACACGTTCCATTCACCTGGCTGTGATGTTTGGAACAGAAAGTGCAAACACAACTTGACCTTGAACGTGAAGCATGATGGCGTGTGTTAGGAAGATGATACTGCGAGCTTCTTCTCACTTTCATCTGCGTCCACCCTCAATAATCACCAGCTAGCATGTCTCAAACTCTTTATTTCTGCACAATGGTGGCCCTTGCTGAATTGTTAAATGCTGAAATCCAATAGACTATTTCAGTTGTCTCATCATGTGTCACAGTTCACAATTTAGTAGATTTCTGTAGTTTCATTTAATTAATTAATCAATGAATTCATTGCATTTTGGTTCCATGCTACACTGTCACTAGATGAATATGGCTTGTTTTACCATGTTATTCCAGGCCACCATGTTGACATGGCTCAACACCACAGAGCTCTGCTTGTGGCCCTGGAACACCGTTTCTATGGCAACAGCATCAACCCTGATGGCCTTCAAACAAAAAACCTGGAGAACCTCAGTAGCCAGCAGGCGTGAGTATTGGCGTGCGTGTGTTTCATCTAACATACTGTAAAACAGAAAGAGAAGACTCATAACATCCTATAGATGTTATCAACCTGTGGTGTGTAAAATCTGTTTTGCTTTGTTTTGCATCCAGCCTTGCAGACCTGGCAACATACCATATGTACATCAGTGACCTCTTCGCCCTGAGCCATAAGAACGCCTGGATCAGCTTCGGTGGGTCCTACTCTGGGGCTCTGTCTGCCTGGTTCCGTGGAAAGGTACAGAACTGGATTTACTGCTGTCTGTGGAGCAAATTACCCCTTGGGGACAATAAGTATGACCTTGACCTTGAATCCTTTTTGACTCCCTTTCCAAATAATGTATTTTGATAGCCTTGTCCTTTTGCTACGACAATGATGGTAATTTTATCAAAAAATAAGGCCATTCAATGTAATGTACTAAAAACACTGAGAACCACTGTTTTAGAATGTGTTAAAATGTGTTAACAAGGGGACAAAGAATTAGGTCTTAGTTAATTGTGTAGTACAATATTTACATACACAGTGAGTATGCATTGTACTATACAATGTATACTCAATGGTAATATACACTATTTCCATGCCTTTTGATCATGTTACACACTAAAACACATGTACAGATTGTGTCTTATGTGGCCATTGTGTCCTAGTTTCCACACTTGGTGTATGGGGCTGTGGCTTCATCTGCTCCAGTTAAAGCCAAACTGGATTTTTCTAGCTACAACAAGGTGAACTGACTGGTTATTGCATTACATTGCTTATATAATAAGCAGGTAAATCTCTCTAGCAACGGTCACTGATGGATGTATATGCTCTTGTTGGTTTCAGATTGTTGGTTTAAGTTTGCTGGATGAGGCAGTGGGGGGCTCCGATAAGGTAAAGAGACCACCAATTGATGTCTAGACCAGAGGTATTTAAGGGTTTTTGGGCCAAGGACCCCCCTCCTATTACAGATGGTATCAAATATTTTGTTGCCGGGCCAACAGTAATGTGTATGGCGGCCTATAGTGCCATGTATAAAAGTAGGCCACTAACTAAATAATTATTGAAAGGTTTATATATTTATAGCATAGGTTGTATTTATATTAATGTTTATTTTCTCACATTAATATTTTTGGAAGAAAATACGTTTGAGATCAAATAATTTGGAGAACTCCTGTGCAGTACCTCTCAGGACCCACTAGGGGTCCAAGCCTGCGTCCTTGCATCTCTTGCTGCAGTGTGTGGCTGCTGTGCGGGAGGCTTTTGTTGCCGTTGAGGCAGCACTGATGGCGGGGAATGTCAGCCAGGTGGCCAAGGACTTTGAAAGTTGTCACATTCCTAAGGACCTGGATGATCAGGTATCAAGGGTATGGGAAGCTGTGGGGGAACGCACATCTTATGTGCTTTGATAAAAAGCAAAAAAGTTATATCTTTTTTTTTATTATTATGCATTGATTGATTATTATCAATTTATCCCAAATCCAAATAAGATGTTTGTTACAGGGAAGGATAGGTTAGTAGTTTTTGTGTTCAATCCCCCACAGGCCCTCTGTACCCTACCTGCAAGCAACCTTAAAACTGATAGGCTATTCACTAACACTGATGGAACATCGTTTTTAGATTATGCTGATACAGAATCTGGCAGACATCTTCATGGGGACAGTACAGTACAACGAGGAAGGAGTCATGGTTATTGACGATCTGTGTGGCATCATGACCAATAAGAGCAAAGTATACGGGGAGGATCTCGAGGCATACGACCGCCTTGTCGAATTGGCGCAGGTATTAAATGTTTCTTTCGCAGGCCACTAGATGTCAATGTTGAGCTAAGCTTGGAAATCCCTGTGTGTGTGTGTGTGTGTGTGTGTGTGTGCGCGTGTGTGTGCATGTGTGTGCGTGTTTTTGTGTGCGTGTGTGTGTGTAGGCATACCGTTCCTTTTATGGAGAGCAGTGTTTGGATGCCTCCCAAGCCCAGTTCATGAAGGAGCTGATGGACACAACACCCCAGTCCTCCAGTTATGGAGCAAGGCAGTGGTTTTATCAGACCTGCACTGAGTTTGGCTTCTGTAGGACACACACACACACACACACACACACAAACACAAACACATGCACACACACACACACCATTCATGTTTTATGTATTTCTATTTTCTAAATATCTTTTGTGTTTGTGTGTGTGTCCATCATGTGAGTAGACCAGACCTGTGAGGATTCCACTTGTCCCTTCTCCAAGGTTCTGACCTTGCAGACCCACACAAAGTTGTGCCTGCTGCTCTTTGGCATATCCCCAGAATCCTTGTCAGCACGCATTGCCTTCACTAACAAGTATTATGGTGCAGACCACCCACACACACACAGGGTTCTCTTCATCAATGGTGAGGCTTAAAGACTATTTATTTGATAAAGAAACAGACAATGAGATGAGAAACCATATTTTTCACACATTAAAGGGCATGTGCCTTTGGTAAAACAAACCGCTTAATGCTTATAATAATTCCAATTAGTCATGTATTCCCTTATTACATAACAGAGAGTAGGAAAAAGTGAAAATGTATTCAATTAACAGACATGTGAATAACATTTTGACACCATTTAAATCAAACACATGTAAATTATATCTAAGTCACCATTGCTGGGAAACTATACTAAATATATAATATCATATAATATCATATAATATCATATAACAACACTACAGCAAGTGCACATATGCAAATTAATATCACAAAATGGATCAAGAAAGGAAATATCTGTAATGAATGTATATCTGTGTCCTTGTCTGGCAGGTGGCATTGACCCATGGCATGCACTCTCTGTCTGCCATGGGGACAGTGAAGACAAGGAAGTGATCTTCATTAAGGACACAGCTCATTGTGCTGATATGATGAATCGCAGAGCCTCAGACCGCAGCACGCTCAAGGAAGCCAGACAGGTACATTATGTCACACAGTGCACTGGTGTATATTTAATGCAGATCAATAAGAACATCTTATGTCACCTGAGAAACAAGTTTTAAAGTACAGTATTTATGTAAGTCATCACCGGAGAACTGTCTAGAATATATGGAAAATAATGATATATTAAATATTATATATGTAATATAATAGAACAGTATAGCCTATAAGACAAGACATATAACAAAACACACAAATTAGCTTGAATGTTGCGAAACACCTTTATGGGTATAATGTAGGCTACTATTGTGTGTTTGGGTGGGCGCGTTGGTTGGGTGGCATTATATACAGTATACCGTAATTGTTTGTTAACCTCTGACATCTTAGGGGAAGTTTTCCAGATTTTTCAAAAGTAATAAGTAAAGTAAATAAGGAAAACTTTAAAAATGTTATGATGAAATGTTGGAAAAATGTTCTTTTAGGAGATTGAGAGGAATGTAGCTGAGTGGCTGAAGAGTGCCGCCAGAGAAAACATGCAGATATGAACTGAGTTGGTCAATGCAACTCTCCCTGCCACCACCCCATCGTGAGCATGTTGTCATAATATTGTCCTGATACTATATAGGCCAAACACCTGTTATAACTTTATATCATCACTAGGTGGTGCTATCGTTGCAGATGTGTCCAACAATGTAAGAAAGAACTTCAGACAGGAAAGCTGAAACAGGAATCAGGATCAGTAAACATATTACATAATATTCACTCATATGTTATAATTGTACTTAACAAGATTAAGGTTTACTTATTCAAATGTCATACTAATATAACTTAAGTGTGTTAAAAACTATACTATATACTGTATTACATTTTATTTAACATACATGTTATTTACACTATACTGTATACAATGGTGTTTGTTTAAGCAGCCACATTAAATAATGAAAGCTACATGGAGTCATAATTATTATCTTAAAGTCAAATATATTGACAGGCAAGAGTTGACTTACCCTGCTGTATTATCTTGTATATGCAGCTATGTTTATCATTCACGTATGCATTTGGAATTTCCTCTTCTCTACTCCACTAACTAATTGTAGACATTTTTTGCCTACTGTGATATTTCAGAACCATTATTCCAGAAGTGTAGCGACTTCTCCTTTATTTTCTGCCTACTATAATACTATGAAATGTGCTTAATAAAGTGTGATACCAAGCATTACATAATTTTTGAGTTATCTATCTGTGATTGTAATGTTTGGCTTGAGTTTAGCTAGAGTGGGAATGATTGTTAAAACACAATGAGAACCGTTGTAAGAGAAAGGTGATGGCCAGTTGTCCAAGACCATCTGTTTCCTTATGGCCTGTCTGTGTGTGTGTGTGTGTGTGTGTGTGTGTGTGTGTGTGTGTGTGTGTGATTGACCCTCTCAGCAGGGGGGTCAGTAGTGGGAGGTCATAACCCTGCTGACCCTGAGGGAGTGGAGATCATCAATCA
>JAODTR010053497.1:0-17780 GCA_025399935.1 Amblyopsis rosae
TCATGGCCATAGATCTAACCGCCACGCCTACGCCGCATCTGGAAATATCACCAGTTAACATGAACACCACTTAAACCTTAACACCGGTAGATCTATTATACGTATATAATACGTATGTACGGTCCCGTACTGTAGGCGACACAGAGCTGGCTACAAAGCCAGTTGTTGTTGTTAATGGATACTTACCTGTACGGTGATTGTTTTATCATTGTGCTACTATAATCTAGTAATAGCATTTTAGTATACCTGTACAGTTATTTACTAGTTAGACAACTTGACACGATAACATAACTTTTGCAAAACAAAGTTGAACTATGTGACTGTCAGACTAATGTCATTCTACGTAGGCCTACGTTAGCCATTTTTACTATCCATATAACTGTGTTATTAGCTAGCTACTGTATAGCTAGCATCAGAAACAATTGCGCGATGTAATTTCCAAGAACCCTCGTTATCTTTTCAGATACCGGTACGGTATCGGCTCAGATTAGTATTATGTCGTTTGTATTTAGCTCGAAATGTTTCAAAGCGAGCCATCATGCTAATACGATGCAATTGTGTATGGACTTACACACTCCATTGTCCCATCTACTGTTTCACCTTCAAAAGTCGTTGATATGTAAAGCGAACGGTGAATAGATCACATTGCGCCACTGATTTCCGACAAGTATGTTTCCTTTCTTCACTAGGTTTGACGTGAAGTGCAGTGTTGCCACTCTTCCAATGAAAGTAGCTAGCACTAGCTCCACTAGTCGCCAGATGACGTCATGCGCTTATTTGCATATTGATTGCGTCATCGCGTATTTATTTGAATCCTCCTGCCGGCCCCACCACACACACACACACACACACACACACACACACACACACACACACACACACACACACACACACACACACACACACACGTTACTTACTCTAAAATATGCTTTGAACACATCACAAGAGGACAAGGAGAGAACCCGGCGGTGCCGGACTGTGATTACTCTAAGCAGCATATAGAATACATTACAACATTCTATATTTCTCGCATTTTCCCTGGTCTGTGTCGCTAGATTTGTCACTAGTCTCTTTTTAGTAATTAAACCGCTTAGAGGGTCTGAAAAGTCGCTAAACCTAGCAACAAATTAGATAAGTTTGTCGTACAGCCAATCAAATAGGCCACGGCCTTTGGTCTCAACATACACACGTGTCCGCATTTAGTCTCCATTGATTTATCTCAGGTTAAATAAAAATGTGTTAGTGAGTATACTTTCCCAGACAATCCATGCACCTGATAGGTGGCATAATTGAATAATGATGCTGTTGTTGATTAAACAGCATAATTGTGCAGTTTTATGACAAATGTCAGTCACAGGTTACTTTCAAGGGAGCATGCAGACCGAGAAGTATACAATCTACCATGCATGTAATTTTTACTGAAAAATACTGTGTAATAACCATGCTGTATAATCAGCATCTTGATATCACACCTGTCAGGTGGAGGGATTATTTTAGCTAAGTGCTCACTAACACTTTAACACATTTTGAGTATATTAGTTTGTAATAAGCTAATTAACCGATGTACAACCAGGGAAGACATGAAAGCTATGCTGTAAAATGTAGATTTTGTAGGGTGACCTACTACCATTTGTCAGCATAACAATGTTGAAACTACAGTTGACATAGCCTATGGCTTTTATATAAAAGTGACCTAAAGGCCAAAGCAAGCTCAATAAATGCAGTAGGCATATGCGCTTACAATATTCCAGCTCAAAGGAGTACATTATTTATTTATATACAAAACTGTTTACAGCAATGTTTTTTAAATGAACATGACCAACATGAGAATATTCATTTTTAGGTGCACAACACCAGAATTACCCATGGGATCAAGTCATCAGAGGAAAAAACCCTTAGAGCACCTTGAGTCATGAAGGAAGCAGATAGTAAAATAAATCAAAAACCTGCAAGGCACAACACACACCCTTACCAGCTTCTTTGACCATCGACAAACTACCCTCAGTCGCCTACATACTCAGAGAAGCATTCAATACAAGTGTAAATTACAAATGACCACTAGGCGTTGAATAAGGGAAAGAAAACATGAATACCAACCTGAACCCAGACACTTTTGAGTGTCTTTAACCCTATGCAGAGTCCCTATAAACAATTATGGCATATTCATTATAGTCATGCAGTAGTACACTTAGAACATGGTTCAATTGGTATATCCATTGAGTTTGAATATAATCCCTGTCTCCGAAATTGGCCCATTAAGGATAGACTGCCCGTTGCTTGGCACATCAATGCCAAACAGCCCCAGAGCAAATAGATGGTCTTGCCTAACTGTTGGAAAAAAAGGACATGAGGGGAATATCTGCATTTTATAACTGTCTTATTTTGGGACACTTGGCAATATGGCTTGTCAACACACAAACCCCCCATACCATCTAAGACTGGCTGTTGGATGAAACCAAATTGACTGTAGAGCTTCTGCCTATATAGTTTTGGAAAGGAATCCTTTTAGAGAAGCAGCAAGGGTTTCAAATGTGATTCAGTCATACTCTATTATTTATTTGAAAGGCAATGCTGGCTAAGCAAATTGGGTTGTTGAAAGCCTTAATGGTCACTTAGTGTTTCCTGAAATTGAAGATAACCAGAAAGATTGCAGGATACCATCAAAAATTCTATTATAAAGTTCACTAGAAAGACAGCCAACAGGATTATGCAGTGTTAAAATGTATTTTTAACTAAAATTTTCACCTTATATTTAATACTTATACACTAATTGCATATACTTAATTTTATATAAAGAGGGGACAAATTATTGCATTATTTAACGTATCCACTTCTATCAGACCAGTTCACAAGATTGTATATCTATAGTATTACAATGTCACAACTTTGAAAGGACCTATTTTACATTATAGTAGCCCATTATATTTAATGGAGATTGCTGTCGGTCAGATGACGGCTTTAAAACAGTAAATTAAAGGAAAAATAAATTGTAGTAGAGTGGACAAATAAAAGTAAAAATCTGTCATGAAATACATAACTTTTGCTATCTTTAAAAAGTTTACAATTCATAGGTGAAAGGCACCTAAAGCTAAGTTGTTGAACAAACAGTAAAAACAAATTACAATGAAACTTATATGTAATAAATCTTATTTCATGATGGTTGAGAAAGTCAACCTTTTTTCCACCACATTACAAGCAATGTGAACTGTGGATCTCCATCTTTGTCAAAGTAGATTTGCTGAAAAATACACAGATCCTTATAAAGGCTCCAGGCATGCTGTTTCAGCATTATGTATGAATTAGTCTTCAACTCATTAATTAAATCTAGTGAAGTAATGTAAAGTAGGCCAATCATGTCTATAACTTCAGATGTGTGACATGTACACTTAGAAATCCATTTTATTGGGATAAATTGGGGCTGAAATATTTGGCAATCCCATCTGTCTTCCATACATTTGGTTAGGTCAGAATATACTGTACTGTAGATTACACCTAGTCCTAGATTGTTTGAAGAAAGTTCTTCAATAAAGACACACATTTGTCTAAGGCTACAATTAATCTATGTCAGGAAAATTTCTCCTTAAGAGTTAGAATTAGTGGGATACCAGCTTTCTGAGCGATTGGCTGCCCATGTAATTCAATCCGGTAATACAATAAAGTAGCAAATTGCCACTGCAGCGCCATAGTACTGGAGAGGTCAGAATTGGCAAGATAGTGAGATTGTGCCTCCTGTCCTCAGCAAATGAGCTTAACGATGTCCCGGTGAGAAGGGTTTACATCACAACACACTTCTTCTCCTCCGACGGTGCATTGCCATCGGCCTTCTCCATCTCCAAAATGATCCGCTTGAAAACCTCCACGGCAGTCTGGATTTAAAGAAAATTATTGGGGGCTGTATTACAATGTAATTTATATAGACGTGTTATGGGTATAAAGCAGTATAATGTTGGTTCTTATTTGTGTTTAAAAACAATAGTACAGTATTTATTTTTTTAAATATACAAAGATCTCAAAATACTTAAAGCATAATTGTGAAAAAATTATGCACATCAACAGTATTTGCATGTACTCCTCATTATCATAATTGCTTAATTATCAATGTTGTTAATTTCATTGCATGAATACTACAAATTGAAAATAAGTCAACAGCAGAGTATGGTTGGACAATGAGCATCATATTCAATAAAAAATAAATTAGTATGCATTTTGCCTACAAACATGTCTGCGGCCAATGCAATTTTAAGAAAACCATATTCAAGGACACTTATTTGAACTTTCAATAAATGCAACATTAAACAAAATGTCTGATGCACGATGCTGCTGCTTTCAAACAAGGTAAAATTAACTTTTAGCACATGGGTTTGGGGTCCATATCATGTGTTTGTATATCAAAGTATGTGTATGTGCTAGAATGTTCTGAAATGTGGTAGGGTGCACAGGAGTGCCATTCAAGATTATTGTACCCTCCCAGCAGCCCTGAAGAGAAGAGATTTGATGTCAAGGACACAATTCCATCACAACAGCTATAGCATGGCCCAAGAAGGAAATATGGTTGTGGCTGCCAATTCCATTACTACACAGGTATGGCTAAATGCATCTTCAAAATCCACACTTGTGTATAGACAATTCAGCATATGATATCTTCAACATATATCACCTCATTCTCCTTGGCTGAGGATTCTATGAATGCAGCACCCCAGGAATCAGCTAGTTTTTTTCCCTCTTCTGGCTTAATCACCCTGGGGGCAAATGTTAAGTCACATTGTTGTATATCAGTCAGCAACGTTAAAGAAGAGGGAGATACATTTCATAACATGCATAACAAGTATAAGCGCGCATTCTGAGTGACATTACTTTTCATCACTTTCAAGGCTCTCTCACACACACACACACACACACACACGTAAACTATAAGAATAATGCATTAAAGTGCATGCATGCATTCCAAAGCATTGCTACCATCACAAGTACCTTTCCATGTGGAGATCTTTTTTGTTCCCAACAAGAACTGTAGGAACCCTTATAAAATAAATCACAAGACACAATGTATTAATACCAGCACTACCATAAACACTAATCTTATTTAAGAATATATACACAAAAATAAAATTGTCCATAAATGAAATCAAGATAAACTTACTGTATCTTTCCAACCATATCTAGCAGCTTGTCATGTAGAACCTGCACCACTTCAAAACTGGAGAATACATGCAGACACACACATTGATATAATAGTGTCCAATGTGCCCTACGAAATAAATGATCGACTTGGCAAAATAGGTGGCATTAAGGAAAGGAATAGATCCGGACCATAACTGCCCACTTACCTTTTCATGGAGGTCACTGCGTAGACTAGGACATAGCCATGGATGTCCATTGAGTGAGACTGGGGAAAAATAGAGTATTCATCCTGCAGAGACGGAATGATAGTTTTAAAGGTTAGAAAAGCTCCGATCAGCATTGCTCATTATTGGAGACTAACAGAGCATGAGACAACCTGGTAATCTAATGTTTGAACATACTATCTATCTATCTATCTATCTATCTATCTATCTATAAAATACAAAAAAGGTATACTTTTGTGTTGTTTTGCATTTAAACTAATGGTAAAAAACTCACTTGTCCAGCTGTATCAACCAATTGTAGGTTGAAGTCTTGACCATTGACAGAGACCATTTTGTTGAAGGCTGGGGAATAGAACACACGTTGGTTTGCACAAGGGATACACATTTTATTACATTTTAATTTGATTAAAGTAGACCCACAACTATTGCAGATCAGTATATGAACACAATTAAAACACTAAATCAAGATAAAACCGTAACAGATTGCTTAACATACTATTTTCGATTGTGGGGTCATAGGAGTCAACAAACTGTCCTTCCACAAATTGTATTGTAAGCGACGACTTTCCTGTATGGGTCAAAAACAGTGTTAAGATGGCAAAAGCGCCTAATAATACATATGGCACAATCTAATACAATGTAACTCAAGTACAAACACCGCGCCAAAATATCAAATCGATAGTGTACCGGTATATGCAATGCAAAATCTGTATCTGTAAAGTTGTGGAAATGTAAATATACATGAATGACGTCAACCCTGACTGGAAAGGGCTTGATCTACATTGTTTAGTTACTGTATTTGACCATTCAAATCACTAAGGTACATATATTTAGTTACATATGGGGCAATCATAATATAGATTTCCGTGCATGCTTATCTAACAACGTTGGAATGCAAAAAACAAAACAATGTTGAACATATAGTTTATTATGCCATGCATAATAGTACCGTACGGTAGTCTACATTCATGAATAAAACAAAGCCAGAGCGTTAGCAAGCTAACTACCGTTAGCTAAGAAAAACTCATGCACACTCACCTACAGACCTGTAACCTATTACAGCAATCTTTCGATGTTTTGGTTGAGGCATTTTAATAAATATCGAGAACAATTGGTTTAAAATTAACCGTGCCACCTGCTTTCAATGCAAAAAAAAAAAGTTTATCGCCTCATTCGTCCTACGTCACGTGACAACAACAAACTTTTGAGAGCCGCCGATCGAGCCGTGTCCGCTGGGCCTCAACTTTTCAGTGGGATGAATCCACACACACTTTGTACGTCTATCAATACCTGGTGTCAAGTTATCCCGATATAGAAATATATATCGACCATTACAATCAACTGATAAAATAGCTGTGAACTGAAAAAAAGACGTAATCACCACACTAATGCTTCGCAAGTCACACTGACGGAAATGGGCATTGTGTAAGCAAGCACACCGTCGTAAAACTACTAGAGATGAAACTAGCATGGAAACGTGGTTTGTGTTTGTAGACTACAGTAGAGGTCGCTGTTTTCCAATATCATTATCATTTTTAGGTAGGTTCTTTTTGCATATTTGCTATTAGTTTATTGCTATTCATTTATTGAACAAGCAAAAAAATTGTGGGCAGCAACATGAACAACCTTTGAATGTAGCAAGAGTGCGCTTGGTTATGCCTTTCTTTGGATGTGGCTGAAAACCAAATTATATTTTGAATAATATTACTGGCATGTGAGTAGGCCTACATATCTGTCAAATACGTAGCCTATAAAAAGCAAAAGAGAAAAATACAGGTCTAGCTTCGCAAACATCAATATAAGGATTTTTACGATTCACACACTGTTCCATTCTCACCTGACTCTCCTCCCAACAATCACCTATTATTTTATTTTGTTTATATTTTCCAAATCTTTTTAGTTATTTGTACCTTTATTTAATTATTTCTCATATGTTTACCTGTCTTAGTCAAATGTTGTACTATATTATATGTTTGAATGTATGTTTATGTGCGTGTATAGGCTATATTATATTAATCAGATGTTGTATGTCTATATATTTGACTATGTAAGATGTCCTTGTGTGTCATGAAAGGCGACATAACATTATTATTATTATTATTATTATTATTATTATTATTATTATACATCTATAAATCTAATGTTATGAGGAAAGGTAAATTATCTTATCATTCATTTCAAATAGGCTATTTACGGTCAAATAAACGACTTCTCTTTTGCGTTTTGCGTGACATGTTCGAGTGGGTGAGTAAAAAAATAAATGACATAATTAATTCAATCATGTGATAGTATGCTTATACATCAGTCACGATAATAATGCATCAAGAGTGGGTGATTTTGTCCCGTAAATAGTTTAGAATTCAGGGGACATATCAATTGGAAAATTCCATGGGGAAAATACTACTACTACTACTAATACTGAGATCCTGCATGGCCTTGATCTGCCTCATACTCCAGCAGTAGGTGGCAGTGTATGCGCCTTAATAGTTGGTTGCGTACTGCAATTAAACATCGAAAGAAGACTAAATGCTACCGGGAGATGTTGTTGTCATTAGGGAAAACAAGCTGGAGGGAAACAAACCAAAAAAACACCAACACCCAACTGAGTACATTTTACGACTTGGCGCAGAACAGGTAATGTGATCCTGTCCGCTGATCTATATTAGAATATGTTTCTACGAGTGGCTATTATTTCTAAGTTAGTTCAACAGCATTGGGATAGCTACTGGACTAATAGCTATGCAGCTGTACATGTTTGGAGGCAATGGGTGCCATAGCAACCGTCCTGGAATCATTGGCTAGCAATCTGGTAATGCTAGTTTGTGTTGCTCAACAAAATGTGTTTATAAGAGCTGAATGTTTAATTGTGTTATCTAGTCCACACCACGTGCTGAACTTAAATATATACCGCTTGCGTTACTTTACATTGATCCATGCACTTTGCAATAAGATGCGTTTAATGCCCGTATGCCAACCAGTTACTTGTTATGCTAGCTAACGCGTTACGGTAATTTGTATCAGTTGCAGTGGGCTAACGCATGTCATAGTCTATCAGTAACATAAGCACGTACTTTATCATATTGCCATACCCGTTCTATTTACCAACTAAGCCAGTACTACGCGTTTGTCTTATCCAACAGTAATAAACACATATGTGGCTGCTAAGATGGTATTAGCTGCTGTGTATACGTAGCTAACTAGCCACTACGGTACGGTACTGCTGTTTCATACTGTACCTAATTAGTTAAAATTCTTCAACTGGCACAGCTAGTTTTAGCGTTGTATGTATTGCTGTGTGTTAACCTGGAACAGTTGTAAGTAACTAATTGTCAGATTAATGTGATCAACTTGTTTTTTTGTTTTCATTAGTGGCAAATGGCTTATGTTTATACTGTAATCAGATTTGTTATATTTGTTTATATTCACAGAGCCCCTCCCCTAAAAACAAGCACAAAACTAAAATAACTACTGGTGCTATTTTAATATTTTGCTTGTGTGAGCATGGATGTTGAGGATTGCAATGAACCCACCTACATATCAGGTATGATTCTATTACGTTATTTCTTAAATTATATATTAAAATCGTTTTCTTCTTGGGATTTGAAGAACTTGCTGGTGTTTTCTTTTGGGATTCAGCAATTGGAGAGTCTTCAATGGAAAGGGAGTTTTCTGGGGCCCTAGGTGGTCCAACAGCAAGCACCCCAAACAGCCAGCAGACCTCTCCTAGTCGTTCTCTCAGTGGTCAGTTTGAAATCAATTAAGTTTTAATCTTAGAATGCTGTCACTTACTGTATACTGTACTTAAGTTGTTTCACAGCAGCTCTTTCTTTCTTTCTTTTCATATCTTCAATGTCCAGCCAACTCAATTAAAGTGGAGCTGTACAGTGATGACGAGCCTAGTCGTGGTCCCGAGGATAACACAGGAGAACAGCTGGAGGTGGAATGTCCAGAGCATGAGGTTGATGGTGGCTACAGGGATCTTACCAGTGCTGACCCTATGCCAGCAGGGGCCACCAGGCTGCCCAATGGGAAGCTCAAGTGTGACGTCTGTGGAATGATCTGCATTGGGCCTAATGTCCTCATGGTGCACAAGCGTAGCCACACAGGTGACTGATCAATTGATTGAGTGATTGATTGATTAGTCCTGCCATTGTAAGCAAACACAACAAGGTTAGTTTGGTGCTTGATTTTAAGCTTTCTGAAGATAAGGCTAATATGGCTTTGGCATGTTATTTGAAAATATTGTATATGCGTAATTTACAGATATATAGCCATATACAATTCAGCTTTATCTATGGGTGGGAGCTAGCTTTCACACTATTCTAAGCATGTATAGCAGATGTTTTTATTATGATGATGACAAGCTGGCTTGTGATAATATGTTTTTAAAACACCCCTTATACATCTTGGGGTTTAATGAAAGCAATGTTTTATCATGAAAATTATTTTAGTTTGCATAAGCACTTGTGCTTATTCTAGACTGAAACAGCGCAAAACACATATATATTGATGATAATTTAAAAACATGGAAACTAATTGATTAGATTCAGTTAATATGCACCAAATCGACTGATATGGCAGACTTTTCTACAGTGCCTGTTCCTGCAGGTCAATTTCATCTCTGGGGCTGCTGATACGGCTTGTACTGTATATTCTGCCTCCGTGTGTAAATGGCTGGAATAAATTTCAGGGGACACTGCACCAAAAATGCAGACAAAAAATATATATAAAAAAACAATTTTAAGCAAAGGTTCAGGTTAATAGGTTTGCTCTATCCACAGGTGAGCGGCCATTCCAGTGTAATCAGTGTGGTGCCTCCTTCACTCAGAAGGGTAACCTGCTTCGCCACATTAAGCTGCACTCAGGGGAGAAGCCCTTTAAGTGTCCCTTCTGCAGTTATGCATGTCGTAGACGCGATGCTCTCACTGGTCACCTTCGCACTCATTCGGGTGAGGGGGATTCTCCAACCTGCAACAAATATGATGCACAAGGTGCACATACACACATTGTGTAGTCTCAGATCAGCGGTCAGCCTGTTTTGAATATGACAGAGCATGCATCTGCTAATACATCTAGCCACGCATTAACATTGAGGTGTTGCTGACAATGCACAAGTCATTCAGTTGATTAATTTGTTGCGGTAAGTGAGGGCATGGTCTGAAACATTGTAGGCCTAGTGGACATACAGTAATACAGCTGCTTGCTAATTGAATGTAAGAATAGGCCAGTGGCTATATTGTATACAGGTGAGGCTTTTGAGGTAACAAAACACATTGCTCTAGACTTTACTTGAAGAAGACTGACGAATAACCACCCCCATGTTTCTTCTTCTTCTTCTTCTACCCAGTGTCCTCTCCAACGGTAGGAAAGCCATACAAATGTAGTTACTGTGGCCGTAGTTACAAGCAGCAGAGTACACTGGAGGAGCATTTGGAGCGTTGTCATAGCTACCTGCAGAAGTGCCAACAGCAGACCAGTGCTCAACATGCAGGTACAGGTGGAACGTCCCACAGATGTATGACTTAGATTGTTTAACAAGGATCACTCAAAAGGACTTGGAAGTGCAGCCGATAGAAGCGCTGACATTCCCTGACCAGCCAGCTAGTTAGTGTTGTTCACATTGTGATTTAAACAATTTAGTCTAGAAGTGAAAAGGTTCTATCCATTACCTAGTTGTCATTAGAAATGTGTCCACCCATGTGCCCAGGAGATGACATGAGAGAGCTTGAGTTCATACCAGACTCTCTACTTCACCCTTCCTCAGACAAAATGGCATTTATTGATCGGCTTGCCCACAGCATCACCAAGAGGAAGAGATCCATGCCGCAGAAATTTGTAGGTAAGCACTGGACTTGACTTACTGGTGGTGATGCTTTATGTTCGCTATACAGAAGTGACTGTGCTCTGGTGGCCTAGCTAAGGACACTGGAACATTATCTGACTCTCAAGCCATGTGCAATATTGTGGCTATAATTATAATGGGTCATTTTTTTATTTTCTTTGCTCATATTGTAGTATTGTAAAGCTAATACAACAAGGTGTCACAACCTGGCTCACGGTATGTGACAAAACGAGACCACAAATAGTCTATAAATAATGCATGTTTTAATTCAATATAGCAAAGATCAATAAAGTAATAGTGTGTCTGTCAGTCAGAAATGTGTAGCGTGAGTGAGCGACTGAATAACACAAAACCCACACAAGTGGACAGTTGGCAGGCCACAAGAAGATGCAGCCAGAATCTTAAGGTCTTCATATGCCACCTGAGCCGGGTTGCTCAGGTGTGTGGCATCAGTTAGATCTTAAGTCCAGCTGTCAACTTCCTGGATTGGAAGTCGAGCCAAGCAGGAGGAACAGGCCCAGCCAGTAGACCATCACACAAGATGAATGCATTGTTCTGTTTAAAACCATGGCATATGCATGGGTCTGGGTCTATCTAGCAAGTGTGGTCGCGGGGTAGCGCGGGGGGATTGTTGAGAGCCTGCCATTTATAAGTAGTATAGTTGTAATCATTTGGCTATATTTCCATGACTCATTTTCTATTACCCCTTGTGTAATTGCGTGCTCTGTGTGAGACAGACACATAACAGACACATAGTCACAACACGGTTGATCACCGCAGGACAGAAGCACATTCGCCTCAGTGCGGCCGACACCCCGTTCCAGCTCACCGCCGCTGGTTACGACAAGGATGGTGAGCTCCAGGCAGAGGATCCGGAGCTGGAGCATTTCACCGGTCTGGTCAGAGAGTTTGCAGGCACAACATTCAGCGGTGGAGGAGGGGTCAGAGCAGACGGGCTGCCGCGGCCTCCACGGCTTCCCGTCAACTGCGTGTCCGAGTCCAGGCCGCCAGTCACCAGCTCTGCCCACACTCGCCTGGGGCCCAGGCTGGACTGCACTGGGGCTGTGCCGGGGGCTGCCGGCATAGGGGGACGGGAGGCGGCGGAGGGTCATGAAGACGTCCCCGCGGGCCGCCGCAGCAGCAGTCGTGCGCCCTCGCCTAGCAACGGCTGCCAGGACTCCACGGACACGGAGAGCATGCCTGATGAGCCGTACACTAACGTGCTGCCCGAGTTGCCGCTCCACAACAACAACAACGGCGGCGGTGGCGGCCATCTGCACTCCAACAACCACAACCCACCGCTCCCGGCCCTTCCGCACCACCGGGACAGGGAACGCCACAGCCCTGGTCACGCCAAGGACAGGGAGATGGAGGAGGTGGGCCATCCGGTGGCCCCGCCTCCTGCCCGCACCACCGCGCCCAGCTCCCCCGGGGCTCCCTCGTCCACGTCCAGGGAGGCTCTGCGGGTGGTGGACGCAGAGGGGAGGGCGGTGCGCTCGTACCGCTGCGGCCACTGCCGCGTGCTCTTCCTGGACCACGTCATGTTCACCATCCACATGGGCTGCCACGGCTTCCGCCAGCCCTTCGAGTGTAACATATGTGGTTACCGCAGCCAGGACCGCTATGAGTTCTCCTCGCACATTGTCCGCGGTGAGCACGTCCTCGACTAGGAATAAGGACTGGATTTTATACACCTCACCTGGATGGGTTTGGTCTGCATAGCAGGGGAGTAGCGAAGGCAAGAATTTGATAATGTGTTTCTTCTTCCTTTTTTTTTCTTTTTTTTGCCTTAAATTCTTCATACAAAAAATTTGCGTTAAGCCCTCGTTGTAAATGCACTTCATCATTGAATCGGTTTTAAAATGCACTTTGACATTTTTTAAGTACATGAGGAGGAAATTGCACTTTTTATATTCAGAAGTGCCTTGCTCTGAGCTAGCCTACCCTTTGCTTTCTACGCCAGGATTTAAACCCAGTGCACAATACTCTATACAAATAGACTCAAGTTTCCCTTTTCTGCACTTTAATTAAGATAATGCAAAAAATTCTTAACGAATAAGGTTTCCTTACATAGCATTACATTTTTATTTGAAAATCACTGTCAGACCCTGGTGTTTTCACTTTTGTGCATTTTATGTAACTGGTTGTGTACAGTAGATTCTGCATTATAAAATGCTACATGTGGTGCAGACCAAACCCTGAAATCCAGTTCTAAAGTCAACTGTATTTAATGGGGTGTCCTCAAAATAGGAATGCACTTTTTGTTTGTGTGTAATGACCGGAGACGAATGTATGTGTGAGTGGTAGAGACCAAATATTCTCTTGGATGTTAATGCTAATTTATGTGAAAACTGAAGGCTTTAATCTGTGTGAATGCAGTTTTGACATTTTTGTTTTCTATGATGGCTTTTGTTGTTTTGCACTGAAACCTGACAGAATCTATGGAACGTAAAATTGTTATTTACTGCACATATTGTTTTTCTCGCTAAGGAGTGTCACTGCCACTTTTATGGAAAAATTAACAGTTCTGATGAGAATGTTTTTCTTTAATTTAAATGTCCACGTATTTAAAATCCCCTTACTTTACTATATGATACAACAAACCAAAACTACTGTATTTATGTTTTATTTATAGGTAATATTTGTGTACATATTTCATTGTATTGTGCCTTTCATGACCCTGACCTCGTAAGCTTGCTTGAAGAACATGATATACCAACTTTCATGTCTCTGCAGCATATTTTATATGTAGGTGATTAATTGAGTTGCAGACTGAGAGTTACATTTACAATTTTTTAACGAAGTACTCTAGTTGTATTTCAGATTTCCCTGACTAGGTCCTTGTGTTAGGACAGAGTTGACTTCAATGAATGACGGAAGCACTTTTGACAATGAGGTTCATGGGATTTACATCTGCTGCTATGCTATAAATGAGTGTTGTGTTTGACACAGGCTAAATTAAAATTAAAATGATATAAAAATTAAATTGCCAATCTGGGGCACTTGAATTTTCTCCCCTTTCTTTTGAGTGTGATTTGTATTTCTAGAGCATAGGCCAATTTAGCCAGGGGTCTGAAATATTGTTGGTTGTACAAGCGAGCAGATTTACAGAAACTGAAATTACACAGGGCGATACGGGCCACAACGCAAATGGGGAATGAACTGAATATAAATAATCCTCACTTTCAAATCTGTACATTTAAGAGGGTGTGTTTAAACAACTAATAAGTATACCTCTGAAGTAATTCCTATACTTGTGATATCAAATGTGCTAGACTGGTGAAACTGTTGCAAGGCTAGATGCCAGGGCATAAAGCCTTTGGTGTACTGTAAACAAACCCTTTAGAGCCTTTTAGAACCTTTAAGATTATGAAGTTGGTCAAACATGGAATTTAAAAAGGTTTGACATAGTTGAGTTTCTTTGAGGCACAATTGACCAATCAAATCAGGTCATTACTACAAGATCTATGCAGTGCAACATCGTCATAATAGGTTTTCTGTATTTGAAACTCCATATGCCTAGAGGGCAATCTGCAGGGCACAGATAATTCCAATTCCAAATCTATACAGATTAAATGTAGATTTTTTTTTTACACAAGGAGTCCTCTAATAATTCATCAGCACTTAAATTTAATGAATTTGTCCTAAACCCGTGGCAAACATTGCCACAAAATATAATTAATTTCAGCCTCCTTGGCAGACAGTTACAAATATAGGCAAAGTTGTTTCAGTATAGGTTACATCAGAACTAAAGTCAAATTATTTGATCAGAAAATGACGAGTTAATATATTAAATACAACCAACTTTGCAATTTGTGTACATCCTTGAACACATACCATGTTAATACCAAATTGAAAGCCTTTATACTGTATTATAATTGGTTTGAACCAGTGTTTAAGTCTAAAACTGAAGCAAATTATTCCTATGGTTTACTCAGATTGTCCAGTTTTCTTAAGCAGCTTTTTCAGAAATGACAGTATAATTAGCAAAATGATCTTAAGTCATTCAGACTTATCAGAACTTATACTTTCCAGTTTTGCATTTGGTAAATCTTGCATGAATGTGCCATCAGCTGTTGCACATTCACATAAACTTAATCAATATAGTTCCCTATTTGGCTTACTGCACAAACTAATTGTAAATCAGTTAGGAATCTTTCCATGTATGCAATACATCAGTTATTTATGGAGGGCCAATGTGATCTCTTCAGTCAGAATTGAGTGTATTAAATGTATTAATCTCTTTACAAATGTACAGAAATGAATTCAAACATTTACATTGGTAATGTAAAAGTTTCTGTACTTTTACCATCCAGCAGCCAAGTTTAAATTTGAATAGTTTTGTTTCTATTGCAATGTTCCTAATACATGTGCAATGTGATTCCTCCTCCACTGTAAATTGTTACATTGCTTTTAGATAACCAAGGCAATTAATATGTACCATAATATAATTCAGTTGTAAAACAAATTTTACATGGGTAAGATTCATCCACTGTAAATATTGTAATGTAGCCTACCAAAAAAACACTCAGCCACTGACATTAAGGAAGAAAGAAAACCACTTTTGCTACTTTTACTTTTTAATCAAGATGGAATTTATTCTTTAAGAATACAGCATCTTAAAATCCGCTTTACATTGGCTTTGGAGGAGCTCTGGGTGCGCCACCCTGTCAAGAAAGATTATTGTTAATATACAGCAGCAGTTGCAATGGTTGTACAATAACAATCCAGATTAATGGTGCACGTTGTCAAGAGTACTCACGCTGGGTCTAAATCTTGGAGGTGGGGTGCGGTCTTTCCTGGCCTCACAAGAACGGTTCCTAACCACCTTACTGTGGATTGCACAACTCACACAGTAGTGCAGTTTCACATACAGCTTCGGCAAAACGTAGGCTGCATAGGAAACAGGACAGGAACAGGTGAGATGGAGCCTTCACCACAACTAAGAGAATTTGTTGCAGTGTTGGCACAAATAAGTATTCATGATACACTCACAGTCAAAGACGCTGGCCTCTGAGATGTCCCTGACTGCAGCGGCCTCAACAATGTTCCGGATTACGAACTTCTTGATGGCCTTGTCCTTTGGGACACAGCGGGCACAGTTAGTGCAGCGGATGGGTTGCACATGCCCACGGCCCTTCTTGGCACGACCGTTATTCCTTCTCTTCTTGGTCTACAGAGAAGTAATGTATGAAATGAAACGGTATTTTAGTGAAGTCAGTGTACTCTATTGATGCAGTTATTTCATACCGGTTATATGGATGAAATATACATTTAACATGTTAACATTTCAGAAGTAACGTGTTCATGTTTGTTGTGTTTTTCGTAGTACTAGTTCTCAAGTAAAATTTGATTTAGATAATCATCCTAGATCTTATCTTCTTACGGGAACACATGCACACGGCAGCTAATGTAGCGTGCTAACTTAACTAGCTACAGGCCTAGAGTCGCGCTACTTCACCAATAAGTAACATTAACCTTAATTGTTCCATGTATGTTTTAGACTTACATCTAATATACACATAACGAGCCAAATGTATAAACATATTTTGGATTTTAAAATGGGTTATTTTATTTCATCGCGAAGAGCGAAGTGACAACGAACTCACCATGTTGCACGGAGAGCTAAAAAGAGGACCGGAAGAGGTTGGACCGAGAGAACTATATAATACAACAACGCCCAAAAATCGCTATAGTAAAAGCAAACATTTCAGATTTATGTTTTACAACAAATATTGGAAATTGCAGCTCTGTGCATTAATTATTCACGATAAAAAATAGTTTTACGTTAAAATAAAATATTTTTGTTGTTGAATCGCGGAGGGATGTTGGGCCTTATTCTGATTATGTTTGTTGACTATCCGGCGTCGGACGAGCCACTGGTTTCATTAGGTTTCAATACGCAGATAATGCGTATTTCCACAATTATAATATAACCTGGCGCACACATATCTGTCATCATTGCTTATATATATTTTTTATATGTAGTAAGTATAATTTATTGGTGTGCATATTCAATTAACATGCATTATCTAAAAACGATCATGGCGTAAATGTAAACATTCCAAAACCGAAGCATGGGAAGGTGAACGTCCATATCAATTGTTGCTAGGAAACACAAACACCGAAGTCGTTTTGTCGTTTCTGCTACCGTACAGGTAAGTTCTTTTCATAGTAAAACGGGAACACATTAGATAACACTAACTACATTTACATTACTTAAATGTATAACTACTTAAGTGAAAACATAAGCGTTTTTATAACAACGAACAAATAACTTGAAATATGTAAGTGTGTCAATACTTATGTAGGTACGGTACGGTACCGTAGCCCTAGAGCCATGTAGCCCTCATTGTTTAACGGTACGGTGCCCAATATGTATTATCATATAAATGCTTAGTATAAAAATGCATACTTATTTAAGATCTTTTGGCTCACAAACGTCTCTTCGCTTGCTACTTCTGGCTTTTATAATTCAGCATAATTAAACAATATTATGACCTATTGATATAAGTGCATCCATCCATCCATCCATCCATCCATCTTCTCCCGCTTATCCGGAGTCGGGTCGCGGGGGCAGCAGCTTCAGCAAG
>JAODTR010053508.1:0-17037 GCA_025399935.1 Amblyopsis rosae
AGAGAGAGAGAGAGAGAGAGAGAGAGAGAGAGAGAGAGAGAGAGAGAGAGAGAGAGAGAGAGAGAGAGAGAGAATTAGCCGCTAGTAAAACAAGCCGATCGCAGTTACTGGCAGGGTTTACACGCCCATTGTCAGCAGTTTTCATTGGTCCCCTTGAAGGGTATCTCCATGGCAATAGGCGCCGTTAAGGTGGTGTTTATTTCCAGGTATTCGGCAGTCTGCCCAGTGTGACGCCAAGAGTCTGTCTCTACAGATAAGGACGGTGACCGACTGGGAAGACAGACACTCAAGGTTAATACCCAGTCTGGGAAAAGTTAGCTCTTTGCCTCCAGGTGAAGTTGTGCAAGAGAAAATGTGTTTTATCGCTTTCCCTTAAGGTTGGACGAATTTTTAAAGGCCCCCCTAACGGATTTGTGGATTGGGGTAAAGGGGGACAAATACCCAGAGAGTGTTATATTTTTAAAGGAGCTGGCCTCATAATCTGTCCCAGCTGCCCTACCTCGTGCTAAAGCGTGTTGACTAGTGTGGGCCGGGCCCAGAGGAGCGATGCACTCTCTCTCTGCTTGAGCGGAGCCGTTCTGCTCAGTGACACTTCTCAGTATGTGCAGCGAGCTGAGCAATGGTTGGACAAGGTCGGTCACAGTTCACACCTGCTCCCACCCTAACACAACCCCCCCCCCCCCCCCCCCTTCCCAGCAACACTGCTACCTATGCACACACAGACTTCGACCCACAATACAGCGAGGGTTCGGTGAGTTCACCAAAGCCCCCAGTTTTAAATTCTAACTAATAGGGTCTTTCTGTGTCATGGGGCTGGTGAATAATTACAGTAATAACTGGCATTGTACTGCTACAGCGCTGACCTATTTTCTCTTCTGTGGTCCACACACACACACAAACACGTGCACAGTACATGGCGTGACAAACTGCAGGCGGGGAAATAGGTGATAAGGGTTTTTGACTGATAGCGTTTCCACCTTAATGAACCTAAGGTGTAAGGGTTTCTCTGGGGAATGGGACGAGGGGTTCCCTATTTGGCGAGAGCGTTCCAGGGCCCAGCTGTAACAACTGTAGATACAGCCTGCGCCAGGGAGGAAGCGGAGAGGGATTTGGGAGCGTCAGAATGGCCGTTTTCATTTCCTTTCCTCAGAGCCAATTGTTTGAACAGGTGGGCAGGGCGCTACGGGACAGAGGAAAGAAGGAGGGGGACATTCCCAGCGCATCTCCTCGATGTGGTTTAGAGTGCGCTCTGCTCAAGGCCCACGGTCTGGGCTGGTGGTTGCATGGCAACATGTTGGGCTTGTGGCGGTGTCACTCCAGCGTGCCCAGAGAGTCTCCCCCAAGGAGAGGGAGATGGTCTCGCCACGCTGGGCACAGCTCCTTCTCTGCAGGAACAACATGCGCACACACGCACACACACACATGCGCGCAGTGCTAATGCTTTTCCGCTGCTTGTCATTGCCGCTGAGAGTAAAGCGGTATGAATGCGTGTCAGGCAGGGGAAAGTGAACGCGCTAATTACAGTGTGTGTTGACTGGTTGTTGTTTGGCATGCGTTCCAATACCCACCCTTCTACCACCACTCTCCCTAGGGGCCTGGATGTGCCCACGTTGAGTCATGCCAGCCTGGAGCCATGCCACTCCTGCCCTCCCCCCAGCTTATATAACGTGCTGGCCTCCTGCCTGAGAACACCCAGATCTCACACACACACACACACACACAGGATGATAGCAGAGATAAAGAGAGAGAGGTGATGAAATCCCCCTCTCCTTCATATTGAAGGCGTGCTGTAGAGTGTAGCAGGTAAACACCAGAGTCCCTCGCAGTACAACATGCACTCTTTGGGTTTTACACCACTTGTTCAAGCTGTTGCCACAAACTTGTCAGTGTGCTACAAACTCTGCCCCCTATTGCCCCTCCCCACACCCTTCCTCTCTCACACACACACACACACACACACACACACACACACTCTGTTTTCCTCTCTTTTCACGTCCCTTTGCTGGCGTACCTCTGTGTTTTCTGTCTCTCTCTCCCTTGCCGTAAGCAAGGCAACACAATGTGCAACTTTTAATGTGCTCATAATAACCTGCGTGGTACCATGCCTGTGTGGTGGGGTGCCGTTTACGTTGACGCTGACGTTCAGTGTTAGCCAGTAGGTGGCGATATGACTCTTTAGAACCTGTGTCTCCAAAGCACCTCAAACAGAAACACGTTCCTCTTGGCCTCATTTGATCCGTCTCTCCTCAGCAAAACGCTGCCTCGTTATCACTGCATGGTTTTCAGTTTTTTTTCCTTCACCTCTCGGTGTATCAGTTGCTGCTGGATTTAGCTTCCCTCCGCCTGTCTGGATATAATGAGTCATGAATATGTAATATGTAAATGACAGTGGAATACAAACACTGCTTGCTCTGTAGAATATCTGTATACTGGTCGCTGACAGTATACCACCTATGTGAGGAATACAGGATAATCTGTCGGTGACAATGGAGGCAGACATGTTTGGCAGACACAGGAGCCTGTCTGGTTCTGCTCGAAAGCTCAAACTGTCATCTAATGACCTCACATAGGCTCGCAATGGCACTGCACTGCTTCAAAATGAACACTAATTTGGGATTTTTAGATAAATGACCCTTGCAGTACTATATTTTAGGCAATGTACTGTGCTGTACAAATGACAACGCATAAACATATTACCTCACTGATGGTGAACGATATTATATCATGCTATTTGTCAACCAGATGATTTCCTTTTAGAGAATCACATTAGTCGGTCGAAGAATGGCTTTTAGGGGTGTGCTAGCGTTATACAAGACAAGACGGATTTAATGCGACTGAGTCAAACCCGCGACTTCTGCAAGAGATACCCTCTCGCCGATATTCTATTTATTTTCCATTCTCTCTTTTCCTCTGACTGTCTGTGAATGCTATGACCTTGTAGACTGTGCCCGAATGAGGACTCTCCCTCACAAATGGCACGACCTCCCTTGTATAGCTTCATGATTGCAGTTTGAGCATGGTTCACATTTGTTTAGTCTGGACTGCATGAACACAAGTGTGTGTGTGTGTGTGTGCGCGCGCGTGTGTTTGAGTCTGTGCTGTGTGTCTTTTCACAGGGATACGTTGTCACTAGAGGAACGCGATTGCTGAGACGTGTGCATCACAAGGGGCATGTGTTCGTTCAAATCTCCATGCTGAGTGTGCATTGGCATGGGGTCAGTGGCTCTGGGGCAGATTTGTGATGTAATCTGGAGCTCCTAACCGCTCCCTGGGCCACAAGCCTCTTTCATGCTGAAGTCAAACCAGCCAAGCAGGCGTGCTGTCTCTATGGCTTGACGAAACGCCACGAACCCTCAACCACCATCTCTGATGTGAACCTGTAATCTGTTCACCGGAACAACAACCCCAGGTCACCTCAATGTGGGCGCTCAGTGCATGCATGTGACCGTGTTCATAGCCCGGCTCAGCAGTGCATAACAAGAGCTGGTGGCATGCGGTTTTATCCAACGCGACTTGCACTGAGTACACTTAAGGATCGGGTTTTTAGACATGTCGCTCAATTATGCATACCGTCTTCTCATTTGTGTTGAGTGTTTTGTCTGTCAAAGCACTTTGTAAACGTCTTGTATGTATGTTGGGGATCGAAGCCATGATTGGCGGCCATATAACAACTATGCTATTCTGCGTTTAAATTAGACAAATAACATAGGAATTATGCTTTCTGGAGAATATTGTACAGCATGTTTCTCGGTAAAAGAGTGTTTCTGATCATAGTCTCAAGTGTGTCATTTCTATTCACTTTCTAACAATTTGCTGGACTCATGAAAATGGATGACCTTTTTTGGTGTTAACGTCTTCAGCAGGCCCATCATCCCTTCCCAAGAGCCCTTTTGAGCAACATGTTTGGGATGCGGGTTGCCATGGCGACGGTCAGAAACAAGTTTTCTTTGGTTTCCTTGGCGACTGCCACCCTGCTCACGGCATTAGCTCAATTGTTCAACCAGTGACCGTCTCACTGCTTGGCTCTTCAGCTCGTCTATCGCTACTGACCAGGGTGAACCTACAAGAAAGCGTGCTGCCATTTTCACTATGGAATGTGGGACTGACCACTGCATAACGAGTAGTAACATTACAGCCAATAGCTTTCTGCGTATTGAGTCGGTAATGTCTCGGAGCCACGGTCAGGTACGCTTCAGTAATGCCTTCCTCTGCTCACCTGTCTGTCCCATTAGGAGCTGGTGTCTGCTCAGGCATGAAACAACAGTGTCAAAGCCAGGGGGGTAGTGGGAATGGTAGTAATGAAAGACCATGTAAACCTGTGGCCCTCAATTAGAGTCAAGGGAAATGACTACCCTGGGACGGCTAATGGCACCCCGCAGGGATACAGACCCCTGGATGGGCGGAGTCAGACATGAGGAGGAGGTTGGGGGTGGGAGGGTAGACAGATGACAGCTGATACATATGCATTTTCTGTCTTTTGCTAGCACATTCCTGTAGACTAATGAATGCATGTGTTTGTTTATCTGGGTGTTTTTGCCTCTGGTTTAAAACCGTGCAGTGCCGAATATGCAGTGTGTGTTACGTTCTTATATCGTTTTATGGTTATAGTAGATGATGATGATGCTGTTTAAGGTATGGGGACAAGGGTATAACTGCTGTATGCAAGTATATTATAATTATAACATCAGCTCATCATATCTTGTATAATATCTTCAAATACCACTGATATTATTGATAGATCTGTTTAATATAAAGACAACAGTGAGGTTTGGGTACTGTGTTTTCTGTGCATAGTGGTCTTCATTACGTGTGGGCCAATACTCAAGGCTCTTAGTCACAGCATTTGCAATTGTTATCACGGACCCCAGTCTGCTTAACCTCACTGACCCAGCCGTCTACAGTCATTTATTCCAGCTGGCAGCACAACCAGCTGTGACTGGCATACAATACGGCCCTACCTCCCAACATTCAGCTATATAATTCAGCAGAATAATTGATCTTGTGCTTTGGGTATAGGGGGGCTCCGAAGAAGTGTGAATGACTGTCGACTGAGAGGGAGAGATAAGAATTGACTGGAACCGGATTACTCTCATATTTAGAGAGAGGCATAGAGAGGGATGGGCTGAAACCCATGAGGGTCAGCTCAAGCCTCGCATGGGTGATTTCTGTATCTGTATTAAAGGCACGGTTAGTAATTCCCTGGAACGTTTGCTAACTTCGAGCTCAAATCAAAGCTAGCTCCCTCAGAAGCGCCGCCCCACAATTGAAACGCATTGCAAAGCCAAGAGGCCATTGTTGTTGTTGTTTTGAGTGTTGTGTTGGTGTTCGCCAATTTGTTCGGTATCAGATTGTTAGTTCAGCACGCACAGAATAGTAGAAGAATGTGAGGAGATATTTGGTGAATTTGACAAGTGTATTCGCCTACGGTGTCTGTATACCTTTAAGTCTACACTTTTGCCATTAGTACGTAACCAGCGCATTGGCTTAAAATGCTTTTCTTTATTAAGGAACATCTGCGCAAGTACGTTTTTCACATTAGACACAGTAGTATGGTCACTCACTCATATGTGAACTTTGAACTTAGAATACAGAGCCAGGGCTGTGTATTCTAGAACAGGCAGCTAGCGTAGCATGTAGAGCTATTCCCTGTATTGTGAGGGTATCAGCATACAATAGCTGACTTTATCTTGCGTTATCCTAGCACTGACAGCAATGCCTCTTGACGCTGATAGGAAAGCCCCCGTTTCCCCAGCAACTACCAGCTGCTGCTGTCCTCCTACTGTTGTGTGAGGCTCTCAGGAGTGGGTTGGGGAACACTGGCCCTTGGTGGAGGACCTCTCACCCCAACCCCACCCCCCCACCCCAGTCAGCCCGCAGCAAGTGATCTGTGTCAGGGCTTGACTGGCGGGTGCCAAGTCACCGCTCCAGGAGGGAGACGCAGAGTAACCCCTGTCACTCAGCTGTCGGGGGGGAGGGAGGGTGGTAGGGGGGTGGGGGGGAGGGTGGGGGGGGGGGTATATGGGTGGGCGGGCACGCGGTCCCCACCCGGCCGACCTCCGTCTTTGTGTCTTTTTATTGAATTACAGCAAGAGTTTGGCTTCACGCGCACACTCCTGGTGTAAATGGCAGGGGGGGTTGATGAGCACCAGCGGACGTGATTTCCATGGAGAAGAACAACGGCGCGAGTGCCGCCAGGGAAAGTCGATCCCGGCGCCCGCTCATCTAAATGGAGGACTGCATCGCGCGCCTTTCTGTATAGGTGTTAAGCCTGCGAGCAGGATTTGGAAGTGACTGAAGGGATTGTGGCATGTTCCAGTTGTCCACTGTGGGCAGAACAGTGGTTTGGCTTCTTCCTATAGGTCTTGTCATGGCTTGTATAAAAAGGCTTTTAATGCCTCTGGTCCACTGCCCATTGTAAAGAGTGGGTAGATGGAAATCTCTTAATAACCTTGGAATAAAAGTGTACAAATCATCTTTTCACTACTTTCTTAGATGGTGGCTGTTGTGTGCAGTAGAAGTTAAGATATGTGTAGATAACTACTTAAATGTAGAATTGATGTTTGAACACGATCGTAGCAGAAATACCTCTCTTCAATAGGGCGCTCCCTCAGAAGCTCCGCCCCACACGTTGAAAGCGCACTGTGAAGGCTGTGATAGCCTTGCAGTGCCGTCTGCACCGCTTTGCTTGTGTTCCTATTTACTAGGGCTGGAGCCGAAGCACAAATCTTGTAAAAAAAAAAAAAAAAGGTTTCTGGCGTTTAGAATGTGACCGCGGTGGATGCTCGTGCTCCGCCCGCTTTGCTGATGTGACAGCAAGACGATATGAGAGTCGAGGAGGTCACAGGCAAGTGACTAAGAGCAGGGCTGACCGCAGCCGGTTTCAAACCTTAAAACAGGCTAAACCTAGCATGCTACATATACGTCTGTGTCACCCAGTTGCATATATCACACTGGAGAAATGGAGAGCTATCTGTCGAAGTTGCTGTGCCACTATTTCATCTTAAAAGACGCAGCGGATCTGGTTAGAGCATTGGTTAGGCTAGTGTTAGCCTTGTAACCAAGCCTATTATCGTATTTTTGGAATTGTGGAAGGAGCTAGGTCTAAGTTTTGCATGATTATTTTCTAATTGGATCCGCTCTTGATAAGGATTGAGATATTTTCATTAGCGCTGCTCTCCTGTTTTGCAGATGGCAGGATCGATTGGCTGCATTGTTATCTTATTGTACACATCTTTGTCTCTTTGAATGGCCCTGCTTCTGCCATGGTAAACTACATTCAGTAAGCACAAGGTAAAAACAGACCTGAGGAACAATTATAAAGAACTTGCCGCACACACAATGCAGTCACACAGTCACACACACACGCACACACAGGAGAAGGGCTAAGCTGCTTAACTGTTACTTTCGGGGCATACGACTGTGACCTGTTCTCATTACTCCCCTGATGACTTTAATCCTGTCTCTGAGCTCAGCGTTGTCATACGCACCGAGGGATCTGGAGGGTCAGAGATCAAACGCCCCCTTCCCTCTCTTTTTCCCTCCACATGCATTGTCTCCTCATAAACTCTCTCTCTCTCTCTCTCTCTCTCTCTCCATCCACTTGTCTGTCAAGACTTTCCTTCTCCTAATGGACTGGATCCTCTTAGCGTTACAGTAGCATTGTGCTGTAATGGCAGCATATGCTGTACACTTCAGGGTAAATTATGTTGGAACTGGGAACAAATGATAGGCTTGGGCCCCTTAACAGCTTGTGTCTATTTTTCTTTCCTCCATTTGGAAGGGAGCATGAGAGCTGTTTGAATTGGTGTGGTTTCTTTTATCATTTTTTATTTAAATCAAATGAATAGGGTTTTTTTTTTTTTTTGGTGGGAACTGTGTTCAAGAAATTACATTTGGTTTAATGACACAGAGGAACTCCAATCCGCCAATACCCCAGGTGATGCGTGTGGAGCCCATCAGGGGCTTAAAAATGAAATGGCCTTTGCCAGCATTGTGTATTGAGAGGAAATAAAATCAGTTTCTAGCTTGTTTGTCTGTTCAAATTATGTTCAGAACGGTGGGTTGTTGTGGAACATATGCTCAATGGGCTGCATTTGTTTTTCCAATCAATGCATCGATCAACACGTGTGTTTTTTCTTTTACCTTTTTTTTTTTATTACCAGGAATGGTAGCAATGTTAACATTATCTTCTCATATCCTTTGCCTGCCAAGGTTGTATTACGGCATTTTCTGAAAGACATTGATTGATTGTATAATAATACGCATTGTACTTAAGAACATTACTGATGTAAAATGTCACAAATGAATTATACCTTCAAACTAAGTAAATTAGCACTTCACTCTAAAAGCCACAACCTTTTGCTTATCTGTCGATTATTTAGATAGCGGGAGCCATCACAGGAGTAGATTGAATTGACAAATTGCATTTGTGTTGTCTTGAACAGATGTGTGACAGGCCAGCTTGTGAAAATCTAATTTATTTACAATGCAATTACCACGTTTTCTGGAATGAGTAATGCCATCTCACAAATCCCTGTGGTCTAATTGTTTTTCGTTATAGATTAAAATATATTTTTTTAGTTTCCTCTATAAATATTTTTTCAGTTGAGCATGAAGATAAGATTAAAGATTAAATAAAAACCCATTTTTTTCTTCATAGAAATGTACTCAGCCGTGTATAAAATTACAACCACAACTCAAAATCCTGTTTGAAAAAGTGGAAATCTAGAACGCAATGGGGCCCGACACATGTGAAGAGGTGGTGGTCTGCATTGAAATAGGTCAGCGGCTCTGGGAAAACAACAGGGGTGAATTGCCTATTACTGCATACTAGCCTCACTCAGGTCAGCGCCTGAGGCTTACTAATAGGCTGGGGTCATTAATAACAACATTTACCCACTGCTGGAGACATTTATTGGAATTGCTAACCATTTCATAGTGGTTGTGGTGGGTTCTAAAAATAATTTTTCTTGTACTACAGCAGTGAGCTCATTCGTCTTGCTTCCCTCGCGGGCAGCTTTCCACCACATATATCTAAACGTGTGAGTGATGTCACCTTGCATGCCATTCATGCATTCAATGGCCTCACACCTCACACAGAGCTTTTAATTTGGACGAGCGCTTTAATGTAACGAGAGTAAGGCTTTAAGATTGGACCACCCCCCCCCCCAGTCGTAATTCACCCTTTAGTGGCTTTCCCCTCGCTAGCTAGAGCGACACATGGGACAGTACAAATCACCCCGCCCCCCTCCGCTAACACAGAAACGCTAAGCCATGCCACCCACGCTGATGACCCCCCAAAAACAAGTGACCCCTGAAACTTGTAAACCTCAAGTGTAGTTTGTAGGGGTTTATTTATAAATGTAATGGTAGCTATAGTATACAAATGTAGTTTTCTTAGGCTTATAGCATGTACAAGCATATGTGGACAAAGGGACACATTGCCACACACATTTATTTTGTATGAACTGCTGCTTTAAACTATACCATCTAAACTTTTCATTCTTATATTCAGTTGGTTTCATTGCCATTATCATCATCATCTAATTGTTCTTACGTTAGCCCTATTGAACTCCCTGAAATGGGCGCAGCCCAGAAGGAAGCTGCTTGGCGCTGAAGTATTCTCAGTACAGGAGAAGTAGTGATATATGATTGCCGCTATTATTGCTCCTAATAACAGTGCTGACAGGTGCCATGAGTTATCTTCTCCAGGAATGTCGTGGCATTTGGATAATTAGCTGTAAATAATGTTTTATTACAGCTCACTATCACACAATCGCTTCCACGGCTTTTATAGTAGCAAAGGTTAGATGGTTATTTTACAATCCCTATTATGATGCTTATTACTAGATCCATAAGTCCCTGATAGATGTGGTGGGTCGCTGGGAAGCCAGGACGTAGGACGCGTTAATTGCGTTGGCCCAAATCCAAGCCCTGGATATTGCTATAGTCTTTCTGCATCAGAACCATTTAATGTTGTTGTATGCCCTGCCCTTGTCAAAAAGCCCATCCATTAGACAGCACCTTTTTGAGACTTTGTTTTCTCCCCTCAGAGAAAAGTGAAAACCTGTTGAATTCTCCACCATCCAAGATGACAAATAGGCAAAGGTCGTACTTTGCCAAACGCACCGTGAAATGCTGACTATCTCTCTAAGATGTCTCTGTGAATAACCCAAAACAAATTCTTCTGCTGTTTTGCCCATTACCGAACTATTCCCTCAAGCATGTTTTATGTTTCCAGATAGCAAAACATGATGGCAATTGTTGTTGTTGTTGTTTTTCTCTTTTAATAATCACGAGGCTTGTGAATTCATGGTTTCCAGACATTTTGGCCAGCATGTTCAGCTCAGGCACTGCATCATACCATTTGAACACACCACAGTAGTCTAACTTAACATCTCAGCAGTGTAGTCTTTAGGTTGACAATGACAGTGATGGCATTATTACTGTCTCTAGCCTCCAATTAAACTATTGCGGTAGCTGTCTCCTCGTTTAACTGTGGTCTTGGTTGACACCGCTTCAAAGATGACAGCTGTCCCATGCATTATGCACAACCGACTGTTCCAGACGTGGATTTATGTACACAATACACATGCACGCACGCACACAGGAGTGCGCACAAGCACATTTGACACACTCTTGTCATCAGTTGGGCCCCCACGGTGGAACTGGAGATTAAACTCCATCTCTTTCTCCTTACCCATATTTCTTAGCCCATTAAAGTGCATTTAAACTTCGCTTAAACCCTTTGACTATAGATTATTTACTTCAGTATTAAATCCTCCTACTGACTTTTAACGATAAATTAACAACTTGCTTGGGGCAGGTACACAGTATTATTGCCACCTAATGTTGAGCAAAGGAAGCTGTGGACCTGAGGGCTGAACCAGTGTTACATTCCACTGTAACATCTCTGTTAGTGCTCACCATTTTCACCCATTTCTTTATAGAGCTTACCTGTTTTCTCCATCAACTAAATGCCGCCCTAGCCCTGCTTTCCTTTAATACCCTCTACAGATTACAGGGCTGAAAGGAGGAGCTCAAGACTAAGTGAGACTATGGCCCAAGACAAATGTCAACTCTAGGGGGAGACTAAGGCCAAAATCAAGTCGACTGCAGACCATGCTAATCCCTGTCTATGTTGTGGACTTGCCTAGCAGGTTTACTAGCAGACCTACAGCTGGATCCTCTGATTAAAAAAAACAAAACTCTTCTCTTATGGGATTTTATAATTTTCAGGGTGTTTTGAACACATGTACGCAGAGTATTTATATGGTACATGGCACATTTGGGAAGATAATTTTATTTCAAAAACTGTTTTAAATACCTTTTTTGAAAGCAATTTCCCCAAACGAGGCATTGTGTAAAATAAGTACCTCTCTAGCTACATCGCAGCCCTCTACTCTAATACAAGGAGGCTAGATAATTCACTTTGCTTTTCCAGAGTACCATTCCACATCTCCTGTTCTTGCTGCTCCGCCGGTTTTCCCTCCCACTGCCCGTCTGGACTGTACATTATCCATTTGAGACCTGAGACCTCACGTCTTCCGCTTGTGCTATCACAATTAGCCATCAGTCTCCAGGTTCTTCACGTGTTAGCTTGTCGTCACCTTCAGCCAAGCCAGGCACAACACCTTGTTACGCCCCTTCTCTTTGGCCTTTCTCCTTGAAAAGTGTAATTAAATCCAGGTTGGAAGACTGTCTGTCGTGATGGACAGATAAATAGCTTGGCATTTTGCCTTGCTGCAAAGGAAAATGTTGAGGTCTAGTTGCATTAACGGATTGTGATGAAAGACCTGAAGTGGATCTACAGTAGATCTAGAATGTGCATTGTTATGACCAACCAAATAATTACATGTTAGAAAGATCAGAGTTAAACTTGAAAGTGTGACGCAACAATGAAAATCTGATCTCACCTTGGCTGTATTTAAAGATAAATAAACAGGTGTTCATGGGACACTAACCATACATCAGGCAGCCTCTATACAAATATGAATGACGCAGATAGCATAGATCAGATGTACGGGTGCATCTTATTTGACTACATCATCGATTTTTCCACAATGGGGTAATGTTCCCGATAACATGACACATGACGTTCTTACCTTTATTCTTTACCCCTACTGTGACAGGTCCCTGTGTCAATGGCTACACCATAATGGATCAGAGCCAAAACTTTTGTATAATGTTCATTCTGG
This sequence comes from Amblyopsis rosae, assembly GCA_025399935.1. Classification (NCBI taxonomy): domain Eukaryota; kingdom Metazoa; phylum Chordata; class Actinopteri; order Percopsiformes; family Amblyopsidae; genus Amblyopsis; species Amblyopsis rosae. The sequence goes on from JAODTR010053508.1 coordinate 12,198, forward strand.
TCAATACCATGCTCTAGAAAATTAGCAAAACACATGTAAAAAAAATTATTCTGAGTGTAGGTAACATTAAACCTCTACTGCAACAACCATGGCAAATGTGAACACACTCGAAGCATACATTTTATGGATAATGGATAAAGGGGAAAACCACTGTCTACACCATATATTTGTACCTGGTAATGGTCCAGGTTTCAGCGGGTGTAGATCAAGACTGATCTGAACCTATAGCCTCAGGCAATATGTGTATCAAATGTAAGAATGGCATTTTGTTTTCACAGTACTCTAAATCCAACTTACTGCCAAGCATCTAGCAAGGCAAAGCTGATAGTTACACCGAAATATTAAGTTTGTCCAGGGTATTTTTCTTGCCATGAAATCCATCTTTATAGATGTTATCTTGGGATATTTTTGATTGAAGTAATACCACATGGTCTGAAAGATGAGTATCCATCTGAAGCCCATTGTTGGTTAGTAGACCGAAGGACAGCAAAGCAAACAGACTGGTTTACAAAGGATAGGAACCAGAAGATTACATGGGGAGAGAATGCCATTGCAGCTTGTTATGAGGGGAAAGCACAATGTGCGCACCCTGAAATCAATGAATGTGCACATAGCGAGATGGACCAACTCCAACCAATGTGTTGTATCTATAGAGAGCATATGGACTTTACCCTTATCGTATTTTCTTTCAGTTATAGGGTCACCTGCAATTATAGGTGAAAGATGTAGGGGTGAGGGGTGTAAAAACATTTAATGTAAGACCCAAAAAACATTATCTACAGTAAAAGTGTCATTGTTTGAGCAGTATGGAATCATATACTTTAGACAATGTGTCATCTCCCCTAATTATAATGTTAACAGCTTGCTAGAGCATTGGTGGAAACTGAAACAGGTGGAATACAATTGGCAATCAGACGTACACTAGATGTATGCTAGTACGCTAGAATTTCAGGTAAAATTAAATTGGAGCTTGCGAATGGTTTCACAAGGCCAATTTCCCCCAACCCTCTGAGCACAGACCACTGTGTCTGACTATTTGCATACTGACATCACACTCGACAGGGTAACGATTTCACCAGTTGTTGTGCTGTTTACAAGCACCGCCGCCTGGCGCCCTTGTTGTTCAGCCCTAATTGGCATTTTGTTCTGGTTGGCTGCGAGGCACCAGACCTAATGGCTGATGCCAGACCTGTGTAATAGAGTCATCATTGGCAGCCTGTGACGGGCAGGGCAATGGCTGCCCATGATCACACAGGGAATGGTTTGTGGCTGTACATCAGACCTTCCATTCGATTGGAAGTCTTTCTTCTGTGGCTACGTAAACGTTGAGGCTATTTGCTTGCTCTTCGGTGGGGCTCCTGACAGTATTCAGTGAAATGCACGGAGGACGGAATGCTTACTGAGTCACTCTCTGTTAGAGCAAGATAGCAGGATGTGACAACATCAGACCTTTTTAACATGGTACCATTTTTATGAAAGTAACGACATAATAAAAAATTATAATATGAAATATGTAGAATTGTTTTTGATGAATACTTGTGTGCTTAATCCCCGATCATAAATGAATGTTTTTATGTAGCCTAGCACTAATGCAATCTGAGCTGGACACAATGTCACACATTGGGAGATATAAATGAGATGTCTGGAACCGTTGCTGCTGACATGGTCTCTAGAGAGCGAGCCAGATTTGTTTTGTCATGTCTGTGAAAAGCTTGACTGTCACTCACTGGGTCCTTGCACAATAGACGGTAAGGACGCTTGTTAATTAAGAAGACTTAATGTGGCATAATCGCAGTCATTCCCCACTCTGTACAGACCCCATTCATGATTTGGTTCCCTCATGAATATTATTTAACGAGGATCTGCTTAATAAACATGAGGGGGGCGGGGGGGGGGTAATATATAATGGGGTTTCTGGCTCTGACCTCAGAAAGTGGGTGAAGAGTGCCAGAGAAACAGAGAGGGTGCATATATGTGTGTGCGTGCATGCTGTGAGGTAAGAGGAGGGGTGTGTGCATATGTGTGTGTGTGCGTGTCTGTGTGCTGTGAGGTTAGGGGAGGTGTGTGCGTGCGTGTGCGAGATTGTCAGGAAGAGACCCGACCATGTGTGTGAGCATGCACTCTTGCTGAGGCACGTGCACGAGCATGGGACAGTGCAGTGTTTGAGTAAACCCTGCCTGCGAAAATCATTCATCTGGCTACTGTGACAGTAAGAGGGAGGGGGAGAGAGAGAGAGAGAGGGAGAGAACAGAAGAGGGGTAGTCTGTGTGTACCTTAGTTCAGATTCATTTAGATAGTTAGAAGAAGATAGAACTGTGTCTCTCCCTGCTTTTGTGGCCGGAGGGGAGGCTTGGATGGTGTGATCTCCCCCACCATGGGATGCAGCCTGTGTGCCCTGCAGAAGCCTCCGGAACATTACAAACTATTATATGAAGTCTGCCAGGTAATGTGACCAACACTGTTTATGGTACCTGCTATTTCTGTGTGTGTGCACTAAAATGTACATATTCTTCTGTTCGGACTCTGGGAAGGGTTTCTGCTGTGTTTATTGTAAATTTTTAAGAGTACTTTGTTTTTCGCAGCAAATGTAGTTTAATATTTCAAGTATTTTAGAAACCGAAACTGTTAACTGTTGTTATAGTATTCCAGTAACCAGTAACTCTGATTTGTGTAGCTTTGGTTTAGCCAGCTGCTGTCTGTTAGCCCAGCCAGGGGCAGCAGATGAGTGGCAGTCGAGGGGGATTTGTTGGCAGCTAAAGCCCCCCACAGCTGAACAGCCTGAACCCTGGCCGTAAGGGTCAGCCAGAGGTGGCTGCTTAGCTTAAAGGAGGGGGTGATAAAGAGGTGACAGCTCTCTCAATGTGTGTGCTAGTGTGTGTGCAGAACACTGCCCACCTCCTTATTGTCAGCCAAATGCTGACCTGGGCCTTTCTGCTTTTAACCCGTTTGACTTTCACCAAAGTTTATATTTAACGCACAAGTGCTTATTTTGCACATTTCTTTCACCAAAGAAAATAGACCAGGCGTGCTGCAGATACTTCATTAACAAAGGGGAAGAGGGTTTTCGCATAGCTGAATAGCTGTTGAAGTCTGACCACCGTTTGTTTAGTCTGTCGCTAACCGGATTAGCAAGTCATATTGCGCTGGCTGAATTTTGTGGAACTCTTCTGTGGACAACATTTGACCATAGTGTAGTCATCATACAGGTTCTGTGCTTTTTAGAGAGACACCATTACTAGCTGAACCAAAAAAGTAATATAACCTGCTGGCCTCTGATCCTTACTCCTTCTTCTTGAAGTATAAACAATATTTTAGAACTGTGTTCCAACTTCCTTATAGCTCCAGATGGTTGTTGACTTTAGGATGAAAAGAGACATATTTTCATATCAGACAGAATATGATTTGATTACGTTTGCTTTTTGGATGGATATTTCAATATCAGAGGCGTTGTAATTGGCACGTGGGACTTCAATCTGCTGTTCTTTCCTCTGTTTGCAGACTTTAGCCAAAGTCAGAATTAATTGAGACGCCAGTCTTAAAGCAACCGCCAACCGTCCTTTCTAATGAGTTGAAGGGAAAAATCTTTTCATCACAGGAGACAAAGCCCGGCTTACAGGGCATGACTCTGACAGCCGTTTTTGTTCGTTCTTAGAGGACTGCTTCTCTCTGATGCTCTTAAGTCTATTTGACTTCCTTTTTCAATCCATAATGGAGCCAAACCAAGTGTTAACCCTCCTATCACGCAAAATGACAACTCAATTTGCTGAACAGGGTGCCATAGCGGCTGGTATAAATTAAAGTAATAATCAATCCATGTGTGGATATCCCTCATTACACCTCCTCCCCCTAAAGAACAGATTCCCTCTTGTGAGAGGAACTTAACAGCAGGAGTCTTCATATTGTGTCTGCAAATAGTCCTGCTTTGATCATTTCTGATGTCTATGGGGTGGTATACTGAAGGGATTACATACGGTGTAAACCAAACAGCTGATACCCCCATATCCCCCAGTGCCGTCTGCTGTCGGAGGAGGAAGTGACAGCTAAAGGATGGTGCGAGCAAGAGGGCAGACAGTTGCTTTTGTCTGCTCGCTCCTTGAGCACAGTGGTTTTCCCTTTTGTCTGTCAATTATCCTGACTGACAGGCGGCTCGCTGACTCTGCTTTTTCCAGTGCTTCTCTTATGACAATCTCTGCATTTGCCAATTGCAATCTGTGGCGACAGCCGCCAGACCAGCTCGAGGCTTGGCAGACGAAGCAAAGCCCACCGTGTGTTTGACATCTAAACCCATTTGTCTTTCCGCTATAACCTCCGTTGAGCCAATTGGCTGCTTAACCTGATAGCACGTAATGTGATTCTCTCGGATGCTTTCCGACGCACCATGGCTGATATGATTATGATGAAATATTGTAGTTGGTTTTATTTTTTTCTTCTACTTCTGGAGGGTTATTTTCTCTGTGGAAGATTAAATACTGACATTGCCAGTACAAAGATTAGTCTACAGTTATAGTCTGAATAGTCTGAAAGCAGTTGTAGAATTAAAACATTTAATTTAGGCAAAAATTTAAGTTTATGCCATGTCTTGAAAGCAATCTTGAAGATAAAAGCATATAAAATAGATGTAAAGCCAGCTCGTATTCCACATTATAATTTATACCACAGAGAAAGAAACATGGTGAAAAAGCATATTTTTCCCCCCTAAGACTCAGTCATTAGAATTAGTGCATTTATTCATTTATCGTTTTACTACAGTTCATACAATCTTGATTATGCGTTATTAAATCAAACCAAACTCATTAATATGATCATGTTTACTTGGCAAACTCTAACCTTATAACCTTAT
>JAODTR010053519.1:7455-17780 GCA_025399935.1 Amblyopsis rosae
TCTAGCTGCTCCTTCTCCTTGGCTGCCTGGGCCAGTGCCTCCTCTAGCTGCTCCTTCTCCTTGGCTGCCTGGGCCAGTGCCTCCTCTAGCTGCTCCTTCTGCTTGACTGCCTGGGCCAGCACCTCCTCCAGCTGCTCCCTCTCTTTGGCTGTCTGGGCAAGCGCCTCCTCCTTTTGCTCCCTCTCCTTGGCTACCTGGGCCAGCGCCTCCTCTAGCTGCTCCTTCTCCTTGGCTGCCTGGGCCAGTGCCTCCTCTAGCTGCTCCTTCTCCTTGGCTGCCTGGGCCAGCGCCTCCACCAGCTGCTCCCCTTTCCTCTCATAGTCGTCCCTCTCCTTGGCTGCCTGGGCCAGCACCGCCTCCATCTCGGCCACGTGTTGCGTCAGACGCAGCAGCCGTGGCTCCAGGTCGTGAGCGGCCCCCAGCCCATTCTGCCCGGCTGCCAGCTGTGCACGAGTGCCGTCGGGATGCCCCACGGCGGCGACGGCGTGCTCCTGGGTCTTGTGACTCAGAAGGGCTGCCGTAGCTTCTTCCTTGGCCTTTGCTTCCTCCAGCTCCATTGTGAGCTGGTCACAGCGCTCCTACAGGGAAGGAAATGCCATTTCATTAGCCTTGTCGCTTTGGTTTCACTGCAATATCTACTATCATGGAGCAGATGCACCAGAGTGTAAATGGTTACCCTTTGTCCAGCATCAATGTGTGTGTGTTCTGCGTTTGCAAACGGAAAACTGTTTGAATATGTTATATTAATGTGAGACGTTGACATACTGCAACGTTTGCCAATCGGAACGCACCTCTGGTCACAAACAGACCCCGCTACCGTTTGTTCCGATGGCACGTCGGGCCAAGCCACAGTAAAACACTTGGTTGCTACGATCACAAAGTATCTTATTTAACTCAACACCAGCCGATAGTACGTAGAAGGTGTAGTTATTGTCGTCACTAGGAAGTGATAGAATTACCCATGACAGCAGCAGAGTTGCATTTGAACCTTGGAATTTGTTGAGATCAAACATCTACTAAATACCAATTTAATACCCTTGTATTTAGTAATTATTGCAGATAGGCCCTTAGATTAAGAAGGCGGAGTCAGCGATTGTAAGCAAATACACGACGCCACCATTGAGTTTCACTGTGCTGCTGCTGCTGTACCTGCAGTGATTGCATCAGTTTTGTACCTGCAGTGCCTGCATCAGTTTGCCAGACACAGCGTGGATCTCCTCTTCCTCCTCCTCCTTGCTCTCCTCCAGAGAGGACAACAGGACGGTCTGCTTTTGCAGGTGAGACAACACCGCACACAACTCCTCCTGGGCCTCCTTCAGCTCCTCCTGCATGATGGCCTCCTCCTTGGATGAAATCACCTCAGAAGGAGGAGAGGGGACCACCTCCTCCACCTCCCCTGCCTCAGCCCCGCCCTCCTGTGAGTCTTGGTCTTGCTCCTCTAAGGAGGAGCGGCGCTTGTTGCGGTCGGGATCGTGGAACATCAGGTCCACCTCTTCGGCACGAGGCCTCCTCTCCCGCTCGTCCAGCATCCTGGCCTGCTCCCTCTGCCCCGCGAGTTCCACGAGAGCCTCCCGCAGCTCGTCGGTGACCTGCGCCCACCTGGGTGTAGAAGATGGCCAAGGGATTCACTCACCGTTATGACAGGAAGGGGAGATCTCTTTGCACCGAACACATCCCTAGGAATGTACATACAGGCTACTATCAAAGCAGTCTCAGCCTCTTCTCTCCATCAGCGCTACGCAGATGGAGAGAAGAGGCTGAGACTGCTTTGATAGACAAACTTTATGCTAGTTTGTCACATAATGAACGCGTGATACAGACCCATGAAAGCATGTCAGCACGATCACAAAGTGGGGTAGTAGATTTTCATTGTCTGTTAGCACTGTCACACACTTTTTTTCTGTGTGTGGGGGGGGATGGGGTACTTGGCCTAAAATGTTTGGGCACCGCTGTACTACTGTATACCAATATCAGTCTTTCCTTTTATTTTAAGCAGCAACGTAACCTATTTAACACATTTAGCCCCGTCAAGTAAGAGGGTCTTGACGCAGTTAGCCAGCGCTGTGTCAGATTTTATGCTAGTTTGTCAATCAAAATACCTCTCCTCTCAAGTAGGCGGGTCTTGACGCAGTTAGCCAGTTTGTCAGACTTTATGCTACTTTGTCAATCAAAATACCTCTCATGTCAAGTAGGGGTCTTGGTGCATATAGCAGGCGCTTTATGCTAGCATACAGGCTGGCTCTGCGAGCCCACTTCCTAAGTATTTAATGTCAGCATTACATGATGCTGGAGCACTTGCTAACCTGCGCCTGGCCTCGTCCAGCTCCTCCGCAGTTTTGGTCAACTCTTCCTTAAGCACGTCCACCTCCCTCTCTCTTAGAGCCAGCTCCTCACGCAGCTCCTCGCACTGCTGGCTGAGAAGATCCTTCTCCAGGTTCGTCTCTTCGGGCGGATGCTCCAGGAGCTCACTGGCCTCCTGGTTACAAGGGGTGGAGGAGGAGGTGGCGGCGTCGTCGTCGAGCCACGGAAACGCGTGGAGGCTGCCATGGTCGGGGGGGCTGTGGACGTCGTGCTCTCCGTCAAGACACTGCGATATGGAGACTGGGTCACCCAGCACTTCACTGTTGAGCTCAAAACTGGAAAAAGACAAATATGCATGTTCTGTAGGGGTGTTGAAACCGTTTGATGTTTGAACTTGTTAATGAAAACCATGTGCAGTAATATATAATACTGAGGTGATGCATCGTGTAATCTAATTGAATCGCTGACACTATAATCATAATCGAATGGTGAGACCAGTGAAGATTCACACCCCTAATGCATTGTATGTACGGTAAATTTTATGTTTTATACTTTGTTATTTACACTTCTTGGCCAGGTCTCTCCTGAAAAATAGATTTTAATCTCAGCAAGATATGCCTGGCCAAGGAAAGGTTTACAATAAGAAATGCTCCTCAATTAGCGTCCAGAGAACTTGCTAATGTGAGACAGACAATGTAGACAACTTTCTCCGTTTGTACAGATCAAGCCATTGCTAGCTACCGGTACATATAGGGAGTCACAGAGCAGATGTATCGCCATAAGAAAAACTTTTTTGGACACGCTTATTCTTTAAAAGTGAACAATCTTTCTTATTAGACGTCCAGACCAGTGTCTCCTCTATAAAAAAAAAAAAATAATAAAATAAAATAATAATAATAATAATAATAATAATAATAATAATAATACATAAATAAAATAAAAAAATTAAAAATAAAAAAACGCCTCGCTCACCTGTAATTTGCAGAGCTCTCCAGCAGATGGCAGTCGGGCAAGCTTTCGCTGGCCACGGAGGAGGAAGGGCCAGCCATGCGTGTGCAGGCCAGGTAGTGCGCCATGAGGAGGTCTCCCGACACAGAGTCACTGAGGGGGTCTTCCCCAGGGTCCTGCTCCAGTGCTGCTGTCGCAAAGTCAGCGCTCTCACGGTTCCGCCGGTTCTTGAAGGCCTTGGCTTGCACCTCCTCCTCTTCATCCCCTCGACCCTCCCTTTCCTCCAGCAGCCGCCGGACCCTGTCCACCTCCTCCTGGTGCTCCTCCCTGAGCCTCCTCATCTCCTCCTCCAGGCCACGGAGAAGCGCGGCGGACTCTGCCACCTCCTCGTTTAACCTCCTCCCAGTCTCCTCATCCTCCCGCGCCCTCCTCCTCAGCTCCTGTACCTCCCCGTTCAGGGCCTCCTTCTCCTCCTTGCAGGCCTGGAGCTCCAGGCACTGCTCCTGGAGAGCCCTGAGCTGGGCTTCCCTCTCCTCGCGCTCCTCCATCTCCTGCTCCAGGAGAGCCAGGGCATGGCAGCACCTCTCCCTCTCCTCGGCCAGGGAGGCGCAAAGCCGCCGGCCGCTCTCTCGCTCCGCTACCAGCTCCTCTCTCAGCCGGCCCAGGAGAGCGTCCGTTTCCGCGGCGGCGGCCGGAGCTGACGGGGGCTCCTTGTTACCGAGGGCGACATCAACCCCGGGGTGACCTTTGAACTTCTGGAACTCCACTGTTGTCTGTGTGCAACCAAAGACATTAGAGAGAACAGAGATAGGGCCACATATAGCACCTGTTGAATCTGCCTCTGCATGGCCTGGATGGATGGATGGATGGATGGATGGATGGATGGATGGATGGATCTATCTATCTATCTGTGTGTGCGTGCGTGCGTGCACCTGTTGCATCTGCCTCTGCATGGCCTGGATCTGTGCGGCCAGCGCCTGGGCCTCCTGCTGGACCTGAGCCTTGCTGGCCTGGGCCTCCTGCAGGCTGGCACTGAGCCTGGAGATGATCTCATTACGCTTCTCTACGGCCTCCTGCAGCTGCTACGGGAAGGAAAGGACACCGTGGAGATGCACCAGCCAATCACATGGATGGAGACTAATACCAGAGAGAATATCATTCAACAGAGTTCAGATGCACCAGCCAATCACATGGATGGAGACCAGAGAGAATATCATTTAACAGTTCAAACGGACACCAATTCCATAAGGGGGAAGACTTTTCAGAGCGACCCAGCGTACCATGCACGTCAGTGGGGAGGTCCACAGATTTCAACACAATATCGCCCAGTATTTATCTCTGGGTGGCGCTTGTGTATATTACATTAATTTATTCATTCATTCATTTTTTATTGAGTATATTATATAAATTAATTCCCAAGGACCTACGATCAATCTGAGGCCACAACGGTATTTCTGCAGTGAACGTTTTTAGGGGTAAATTTGTTTCAGGCCAGGCATATATATGTAGATTTAGCTGTCTGGGCCTGGTCTGGTCTGGTCTGGGCGCTGCCTACGTCAGTCTCCACATCAAAATGCCGTTGGGGACACGTCCACTGACGAGACTAGAAACGTTAAATTTTTGTGTAATTATAAAATCTTTGCTAATACATTGTGGTGAGACCGCAAGCACACACACCACAATCCATGTTAGCCAAGGGGAAGACACAGCGCCCAAGACTGATCGGGCGTATCATTGAGTGATGCTCAATACTCCCTGGTAATGATAGACCATGCTTCTATAATGCACACAGAGTCTACATTTTGCCCTCAGCTGTGAGGGGTGACTAGAAAGCCATGTCACTTCACATCAAACCACTGCTATGATGGCTGGCTACTGCGATCATGTGTTATACCTTGATATATCGTATGATGCACCAACGTACCAATGCACTGTACACGTGATAGAACGCATAACGTTAGAGCTTGTGTGAGTGTGGTGGGGGACAAGGGGGTTAGTATACAGTGTATTACACTATATTTGCATAGGCATGACATGGGAAGGTTTGACAGGAGCCTCACTGAATTATCGTATATTAACAGATCCCTGAAGGCACCATCCCTACTGTGAGGTTCAGGACACAGACGGACAAATAATTCCTCCTCACACCATCATCACAGGAAGCCCTTCGGTTTAGGACTCAATAAAGCATAAAAGCAAATTAATCCATATGAGCAATCTAGCAAGTACAAAGTAATCTAGTAAACCATGTGTGTGCCAGATAGTATTTGCAAAGAGGCAAGTCCTGTACACATACAGTATGGCCTGTCATGTATGCTAGTTAAAAAGAAGCCATGTCCCCCCCACACAGTGTGAATTATAGACACCCGCATTCATGTAATATCAATACATTTTAGCTGTAAGTCTGAACAGAATATGATTAGTGCTGTGCTGTGCATGAACACATGCTTACCTTGAGCTGCTCTTTGTCAGTTAGTGCACGGAGCTCCTCGTACTCCAACTCCACGGGAGAGGGGCTCTGGTCGCTGTCGTTGAGTTTGAACTGTTTCTCTTGCTTGAGGCTCTGTTGGACCTCTGCCTCATGGGGCTTTTGCAGGTCCTAAAAGGTTAAAGGGATAGTTTCTGAACCAAGTTCTCCTTTCTCCAACTGGATAACATGCTAGCTCCAAGCACACACATTACATTACACTGAACAATATAACCAGCTGAAACGTTCGTTTGTAGCACTGTTCAAAGACAAGTCAATTGTGCTGTAGTAATCCCTAGACCAGTTGCCATGACAACACACTGTACATCGTTTCCACCACCCCCCCCCCAGCAACATTACACTAGCTGACCCATTTCTGTGCAACGCAAGGTTCAAAGAGACAGAGGCGGGTGGTAAACACTGTGACCCACGGACGCTCTAGACAACTCGCGCATAACTCCAACATGCCAAACCAAACCAATGTTGTAGTTACCTCATTGCTACTCTTGCTGTTACGGTTGGAGTCGCTGGAGGCGGGCCGGGTCGGTTCTAGCTGGCCGCCTTGCGCTGCGCGGTCATTCTGCGGGACATCCTGGCCGCCCTTCCTCTTCGACGTCTTTTTCTCCGCCCCCGCATCGTCAGCTTTCGCCCGCCGCTTCTCTCGGAAGCTAGCAAGCTGCGCAGGAAGGAGAGCGAGAGGTAGACGGACACATAGGTGAGGACCACAGAGGAGCACCACCACACTATGAGCATGGTTGGGAGGGGGTGGAGGGGTGGAGGGAGGGGTGCAGGGTCCGGGGAGGGGAGAGGCTAGGGTCCAGGCCTCATCTCTACAACTGGAGATGGACCGTTCCCCATCACAGCGTGGAGGGCATTCTTCAGGTGACTCGCGGTGGAGCAAAGACAACCCATTAAAAAAAAAAAAGTATCTCAGGTCTAAACAGACTGCACGATTACCCATCAGGCCCAAGCGAGCGAAAACCTCATCTCTCTAGGTAGGCTACTTCCAGACCAAGAAAAAGAGACACACTTTGACTACAAAACTTAAAGGACTGGCCTAAAGGTGATGCATTCTTCGCTGGCCTGCAGACTGAGGGAACAGCTGGTAAAGACGCACGCACGCTGGCAGGATGTCCTTAGAGAACATAGCACGGATCGTAAGGAGAAGCAGAAGTTCATCTACAATCAACAGTTTGCCCCTCACCTAGTCAGGTAAAAAACAAAACACCACCATTTCCTTCAATTTCCTTCACTGCCAACGCTCTCCACATCACAGTGCCCCAGCCTCTCTCCCCACCAGCTGCGTTATCTGTCCATCTCTAAGCGGCTTGCACCAGATTACAGCGGTTCCATCTCATGAAGAAGCACTGGCGTCAAATCACTGGGAGTCAGACAGTGACTTGTCACTTGCTGGCTGTTGAGACAGGTCAATTCCTCCTCATCAGCAGCTGTCAATCATGCTCAAAGTTAGACAGCTGCTCCCACTGTCCAGATGTGGCACCTCACACCAATATCCCCACCCCCCCATTCACAGCACACAGAACTGTGAGATCCACAAGCCCTGGGTAGGGAATGGCAAGTGTCTAGCCTACAAAGGGAGGAGACGACAGGGAGTTCGCGATCCACATGGAAGGAGGAGGAGCCGGATCTATTCTGTGGCGAGCGAGCAGCATGCCTTTGTGTGCATGTTCCAACTCAATTTGAGATCACATGGCCCCAGGAGCATCTACAGCTGCTTTGAGCAAAAGCAATGAGTCATTCTCCCTCTCTCTCTCCACCCCTCTCTCTCCCTCAAGTGTCCAACGATTGTACAAGCGTGTTGTTCACATTTGCCTAACCGACCGCGGCGCAAAAAAGCGGTTGCAAAGGGAAAAAATAAATCAAACGTGGGCATGGTCAAGTGTGCATTCAGCTCCTCTGGTTCTACTCAGGCTCTGTGCAACCACAATGCCCTTCAACTCCTCCACATCTTCAGCCTCCTAGATTGGGGAGAGGAGGAGGTCTCCCCCCCACCCATCTACTAGATTCACAGCTATTTCCCCATCATTACCCTGCCAGCTACAGCACGTATAAGTCAGGAGACGGCTTGGCCCGAGGCACACTCTGGTCTGGCTAACATGGCCACGGTGGTCACATGAATTAACAAAAGAAACCCAGGTGTTATACTCTGCCCCCCCCCCACCCCACCCCTCACAATGAGACAGGAGCATACTAGATTAAATTGCATTGCACGGACAGCAGCACACGCTTTCCATTTGGCTGGAAATTAAATATCTTGTGTGCCTAACCGCGTCGAGACACACAACAGCTAGGCACACACAACAGCTTTGCCATCACCATAGAAACAGCATTCATGCAAGATACAAGCACCACTGAGCTTTAGGAAACCTCACGGGCCTATTACGCCACCCAATGGCCTACAGTAAGCATGGAACAGAGCACTGTAAACACAACACAGAGGAAAGAATTTGGGCTTAGGTGTACAGGCAGTAAGGTTCTGACAGTAAATCTAAGCCCAAAATAATATAGTAGATAGTATATAGATGGTATCCAAATATACATAATCTGGTTTGTTGAAAAGGATTGTCTTAAAATCTCAAGAAAGGCTGTGATCAAACCCAAATGTGGAAGACAGTTGATTCCCCAAAGAACAGGAAAAGTTAACATCTAAAGCAAAAATCCTCGCAACAGTCACCCTAACCCACATTGGTTCCCCACCAATCTGTAGACTTACCGGTTGTCTTTGAGGCATAATGTGGGATTTCTGTCATGAGGAATAATAGTGGTTCAGGTGAGTTATTTACTTCATAACTGTTATGAATTAGAATGGGTAAAACCTACATTACCCAATCATTACCATAAAATGCACGTTTAAGGAATAGATATTAAGTTTTTGTTATTTATTGAGCCTGTAACTAAAACAATGTAAAGCAGTTTATTTTATTTACTGAAATATTTGTCTGTATGCAATAAATACATTATTCAAAGGAAATCTCCCATAGCAAATATAAATAAATATTATGGATGTGTTATGCCCATAAGTAATAGGATGAGTGGAAGGAAACATACCACCACATACCCAGCAGCACTCCTAAACCAGTCATCCTGCAGAGGCAACTTGCAGGACAATCACACCCACTAACAGTAAACTAAACGTCACAGTTTTATTCAAATGTCAACCAGACATTAATTCAACACGTGTATGCGTGTGTATATATATATAACTCAGTAATACCTACATTACTGGAAATTATCCAAATATGTGCGTATATGCAAATAAATAGCTTAACAAAAACTGTAAGCTGGCTATCATACTATTACTACTATGACTAATTATTAATTACCGTAGGTTATAATAGGTGAGGCAAAATGTGCATACCGGTATATATCACTTGGCATACAATGGTACCGTAGGAAGGTAACTGAATGGTAACAACTTAAGAAGGTAACACAGTACGTATCGCACTGTGGGTTTATTCAGTTAGCCGTCCTACAGTTCTACGGTACTGTAGTAACGTAAACTATTGAATTTGGTTTAATTGTGTTGCAAAGAAGTCACCGGTACCGTACGGTGACTTCTTTGCAACACAATTAAACCAACTTCAATAGCTCGCGTTACTACAGTAGGGTACCGTACAGTGTCCAAGTGCATCAACTGTCAACGATCATTATGAAATCACGGTCCGTGCGCGGCAAAATGTGGAAAGTCTAAATAAAAGGCTGTAAATTGATGACTAAATATCAACCAGGCAACGATCAACAAAGCTGACTCCAGGACTGCAAGAAGGGGGGGGGTTGCATTGGTCAAATACAACGTTATGACAAAAGAGTTGGCTAGTTGTTAGCCGCCAGCATTACTCTGGCTCTAGGAGCAGTGTATATGAGCTAGCTAAGGTTAGCTACACACCTTGGCTCTTCCTGCTTCTAGTTTTCTTTGTCGTTCATCTTCATCCATTTCTTGGTTAAAATGGTACTCTTAAACGTTCAGGACCCGGTGTCCCACCTGTGCAAAATCTTCAAAAAATGAACTTTACAAGTTACAACAAAACAATACAGACTGTGTGACTACTTTAGAACAAACTGTCAACAGAACAGATAATATTCAATATGGCCGCCAAGTTATTTAGACTCCGCCCTTATCGAGTTTCCCACAATGAACTGGCCAATCGGCACGTTAGACACACATTTGAAGCCAATGGAGATCCCTGTTATGAAATGTAAAATTCAATATTCAGTAACTGTTCCTGTGTTAGCGAATCACATAGCGGGTCCGATAACCTATTTGGAACACATCGCATAAAACAAGCAATACATACGTGCATTAATTTGCTACTGGTTGGCTGAGTTTGAGTTTTTACGTCATATCTCAATTATTATCCAAATTTCAAGTAGAATGTGGATACTTGCCAGTTGTTCATTCAGAATGAATGTTGTAAATTTCCCTGTCTGCTAAGATTGGCTGGATGAGTGTGGGCTGCTCTTTTATCTACTCAAGAGGTTAGGAAATTAGAGCAGGTATACTCTATAGATACTAAATTGTGTAAATGTGTGTGTGTGTGTGTGTGGGGGGGGGGGGGGGGGACGACGACGACACATTTTTTTGTTATAT
>JAODTR010053529.1:0-17775 GCA_025399935.1 Amblyopsis rosae
GGTCTTTAAACAGAATTTCTTCTTTAATGAAGAATTAATGAAGGAACTAATCACCTGGCAGAATCCATAAGATAAAGTATGTAGTAGATTTGCATAAATTTTGTTCATATACATAAAGTCTCTGGGCTGACTAGTGTCACCCAAATTCTATAATTACCACAGACAATCCAGTTTGGACTCAACTCAATATTAGCCTATATTAGGATGGCGCACACTACAACATTTTTCATCTTTTTTAAATGGTATATCTTATTTAGCTAAAATTGGCATTAATTACATAACAAGACTAGATCAACTCTATCTCAATTATTCAATTATTAATTTCAATGATTCACATTACAATTCAACCTCCTTCGTCATATTTGACTTACTTTTTACATTTTTAACATTTTAACGAGGGTAGGAGGTAGAGCTGTCCGAGGTTCTGAAACGTACGCTTCTCAGATATCAAACGACTTTAAATAATTTCCAAAGATACACATTTCACACTATATTCATATGTTGGTAACAGGGTTGCCCAAAGTTTTTTATAACCGAAGAATTCGTTTTATTAAGGCTGGACGTCTGTTTAGTCGTCATTTGTGATGCTTTCGGTATTGTAATATTAATAAGGAGGTCCATCCATAGGCGCATGGGAAAAAAGAGTATTGTTGTAATCTACAATTTGGCCTTTGACCTTTGGATATATTTCCTAAATATGACTTGTCCAGCAGTAGGTGTCTTGACATGACAGGTGGAGGGGCATTTGTGCCGCAGATTTCTACATTCCCTTGGAGCAGCTGAATGTAGAAAGTCGATCCACCGCGAGTCTCCCGCGTGTCTTCATCTCATTTTATGATGAAAATGTCCCGATGGATAACAGAGTGTATGATTCCGGAATCGTACATGACTGGACACGACTACACAGGCAGTTATCTACTGAGTATCACATGGTGTGATTTTGATATTTGAATGCTATGGTGATAGATGCAGAGCGCCGAAACTTTTGACGGCCGCGTGACGCACCACATGGATGAGCAACTAAATTGCGAAAGGTGGTGTAACGTAGCCTATCTGAAGTTCACTGTTTATATGTAGTGAGGCTCCCTGTGCCTCTTTTCAAAAGAACCACAGGGGCCAGAAATAGTGTGCAGTATATACATTTCAAAAAATGTAGACCAATGCTGTATAGGCACACGTAGTCTAACAACATAATTCATATAACATTGCTATAGTCCAGATGCACCTTGGCATACATTTAACGCCATCCCGATTATCATCTTTTTATGTTATTGTTGTGCATGTATAGCATATAAGCACGTATTTTGTTCTTTGTTCACTCTTTGCGATTTTACGCGGGTTTGACCCCGTCATCGACTCTTCTATTAAATTACATGGCACTTTAAGACCTGTGTGTAAAGATCAACTAGCCTGTATGTGAAGCCATGGGATGTTTAGAATCAAATTAAAGTTCAAATACCACACACACACACACACACACACACACACACACACACACACACACACACACAGAGAGAGAGAGAGAGAGACCACATTGAAAGCTGTCCAGTGTCAATTTTGAGAGTTGAGCTTTTGGCTATATATGTATGTATGTATGTATGTGTAGGCCTATGTATCAATTCATAATTATAATATAATTGGACAGAAAGGGGGAAGGGGCGCGCCGCGTGCGAATGAGTTTATGCATCTGTTTATCAAACATGACCGTTACTGTGTGTGTGTGTGTGTGTTTGTATGTGTGTGTGTGTGTGTGTGTGTGTGTGTGTGCGCACGTGTACGTGTGTGTGCCTGTCTGCAGGGCTTTTACTAACCAAACGTCGTGTTATGGTCTCTGGCTCATTCATTCCACATAAAGCTAACGGTCTCCAGTGTTTAACCTATAATTGTATAATGGCCAATTAGTCAGAGCTCTCTAGGACCCTGCAGCGTGCATACGGCTTATTGAGGCGGACAGCCGGATTACAATAATTACATTAATGAACATTTAGTTACGATCGCTGTACCGCCCGCTATTTCTCCGGCGCAATCCGCCTTGCCTTGAGTTGCTCAGAGTTCAACTCTTCCCCCCCCTCCCCGCACACCCGCACATCAACCTCTACCCACCGGAGTTAGTAGCGAGTCCCGCAACAGAAGAAAAGCTGGAAGGATGAAGCTGTACGCAGGGTGCGCGGAAGAATATGGTTGAAACATATAGATCCTCTGAGCGAATTATCTTTGGTGGGTGCTTCGCTTTCCGTGCGCCTGGGAGCGGTGGGAAATCGGGCGGCAGAAATTCGCGTGATGCGAAGGAAGAGGAAAACATATTATCCCCCACTACAGCTCAAGCCTAATGTTATTGTCTAGTATAATTCTTGATCCAATGAGTGCCTGCAGCCCATTCATAGCCAAATAGAAAAAGGGAGAAGGAGAGACGGTGATCCGGGACCAACTCTTAAACCATCTGGCGGGATACGGGAAGCAATTCTAAACTGCACGATTAAAAAAGCCGTGCGGGGGTGAAAGTTTGTCTCCTCCCGTGTGTGGGTGTGTGTGTCTGTGATCTTTGGCGAAACTCTGTGGACGTAGTTTTTTTGTATTGACTGCCTCTGATGGAATGGCCCGTGAGGGAATGATTGACACTGGCTTCGACTCCTTGTCAAAATCCTTCTCTTTACACCCCCACGCGATGCACAAAATGTTGCTGAGCGAGCCCTCTGTACGACGATTAGTCATTGGTTTTAAAAGTGTTAGAATTCTCTTCTGATCGTTTCAGACCCCAAAAACACCACCCATCCACCCACCCAACCCCTGTCGCTCCAAAGACAAGACGAGAGATGATGCGCGCAGCGATTTTGCCGAGATTGACGCGTAAACCGGGAATCAACTCGATCGCCCGGTCGGACAGTCTGGTGCGTTCCTTAAACTGGTGGGTCATCAACTTTTGAGGAGAAGCTATTGGGGAGCACACAGTAAAAAGTGTTATGCCACGCACGCTTCGCGCTTTGCATTAAAGGGAATCTGTGCGCTCTGTCGTTTTCCGAACTTGTTGAACGAAGTTATAGAGTATTGGAACAGACCCGCGAACTGGGAATCGAAAGTGGAATCAAGAAATGTAAGTTTTTTGTTTGTTTTATTTTTTGCAATGTTTATTTTATTATTTTTTTTGTGTGACTTAATGTACCTATAGCGCACCTGCTTGGTCTTTGGATAGCCTTTATTCAAACAATTAATTATTGAATATATGAATAATAGACAAATTGAAGAAAGTAGCCTACTGTTGTAATTGTTTTAATATCTCTCAAAATATCAACAAAAATGTTTTTTTTATTTTTTTTATTTGAGTGAGAGAAAAAATATTGCTCATTTGTCAAACCTTAAGTGCAGTCAAACATATTCATGTATTTAACGTATTAACTTAAGTATTTAAGTGTTAACGTAAGTGTTTTTTTAAGACGCCCCCTTCTGAAATCTATTCTATTTTTCTATCTTACACAATTGTAGTGAAACAGTTGCTCCAATTTTATAGGTATTGTTTCATGGCATATAAATATTATTATTACAAATTGTATTGGTATTGATTAATGACTATATGCATTCCAAAATATATTAACTTCATTGTATGTAGATTATAAAATAAAAGTTTATCTGCATTTTGAATTAACTACAAAATGTTTTTATAAATGTTATTACATTTCTGCAATGCTTTTATTTAATTAATGTTATGCCCTCAGACTAATATAAGGAAGAAATATAGTATATAATAAATAATAAATAATTAAATCTGTTAATCATACAAACAAATATCCTGTTATAATACAGACTATAGCTGCAGTATATTTTTTAACAGTACAAACTGTCTTTTTCTAACCTTGCAAATATTGAGATTAGCATTGTGGTTGAAGTCTGCAGCCCTTGAATTGATTGACAGGCATTCTAAGATAATGCTAGGTTCATGTAGGTAGCCATTCTCTGGTTAACCTCTGTGCGGTCTGCAGCAATTGTCGCTTTAAGCCTCCTCAGCTACTGTGCTTCACCCCCTATCCACCGCAGCTTCACCTGGGCGAGCACATCCTTTAGACTCAAAGTGGACATCTTAAGTACCCGGGCATGTCACTGCGGTCATTGAATAATGTGCTAGCAGCCTTTTAGGAAAAGTGTCTTTAATAATGCATGCATTGCTCCAATGTCACAAAGAGAAACATGCTTGGTGGGCAAGGGAGGAGTGGAAAGGGAGGGACACTTGCGTGTTCTTCTCCGCCCTATCTGACTGTGTCATCTCTAAGCTACCATTGCCCAAGGGCACGAAGCCACATGTCACCCCTGTCAGAAAGTAGCCGGAGCGCCCTGGGTAGAGGTGGCAGGGCTGGGCAGGTGAAGTTGAAGACAGAGGAGTGACAGAAAGCCATCAACAGCATTGTAAGAAATGCAAGTGTGAAGGGAGACAGTGAGTGTCCAGGGAGCCCTGCTGGGAGCCTTGAGAGGCCCAGACACCTGACTTGCTCCAACAGTCACGTCAGATGGGAAGGGGTGTTTGTGGTTGCTGTGGTTGGCAGCTGACTATATTGGTATGCTTAAGGAATGTTGAGCCTTCACTTTGTCGTCGACCTGCCCAACTGTCTGGACGCATGAACCTGACTGAGTCACTCAAACGTTGGCTTGGTCTGGTCTGTACCTCATGCTAATGGGGAAATTATAGGAAGATATACATGTATCTGTTAATCTATCTATCTATGTATCTAGCCTTCAACCTATCCATCCTTATGGTGTTTTAACATTCAAGCACACTCTGTGGCTATAAAGTGTGTTTGTTTTGCCTTTTAGTAAGAGGGAGATTGAGGAGGAAAGGTGGATAATGAATATAGGCAGAATGCTAGCTGTTCAGATTACAGTAGCTGTGAAGAGAGTGAAAGGCAGAAGTTAGAGGAATGGTAGGAGAAGTGTGAAGACCGTGTGGGCTCTATATACAGTCATTTTATGTTGTGGCACGTGATGTAAACCTCTGTGGTGCGCCATTTTTCCCCACTACCTATGGAAAACGCTCAGCAACGCTTCACTGGCCATCAGAATGCAATCGAGGCTGAGGGGTCTTTCTCTAAGCCTCGTACCTGCTCATCACCTAATAATAACCCTTATCCTGGGCAGAGTGGCCAGAATGAGCCTTGCGAAGCATTCATTCCACTAAGAATGAATGCAACACGGTGGCCCAGTGGCTAGCACTGTGGCCTCACAGCAAGAAGGTCTTGGGTTCGAACCCTGGTTGTCCTGGCCTTATTGTGTGGCGTTTGCATGTTCTCCCTGTGTCTGCATGGGTTTCCTCTGGGTGCTCTGGATTCCCCCACTATATTAAAATATGTCAGGTTCACCCTCAAGCCAGTGCCATGTGACCAGTGACACTGGCTCTAATCTGGAGTTGGTCCCTGGGCACTGCACAGCAGCTGCTCACTGCTCCCTTGAGGGATGGGTTAAATGCAGAGGATGAATTTTGCAACATGTATGTGACAATAAAAGCACCCTTACCTGTAGGAATATTCCATCCACACCTTTCCATTGAATGCAAGGACCAATATCTAAAATTAGCTCCAGAATCTCACCCTGGGAAGTTTCCGGTGAGAAATCTTTCACGGGTTGCTGTTTCCTTTCTGGCAAGCGCATTTTCTGTGAAATCCCACAACTACCCATGTTGGACAGCACAGACAGACAGACAGACACACAATAACTGTAAATGTTTATGTGCGTGCATGCTGACGTGGCACAAACATATACCACTATCGTGGTAAACTGAAGCACCTCAGACTTCCCGCATGTAACACTTCTCTGGTGCCCTCCGTTGGAGCCTTGATCGATAGCAGGGGAGGCGACCTGGCCCAGATAGCCTCACTTTTACTTAAAATGCACACCACGTTCTGCCCATCTGCTCTCCTTTCTCTGTCTCTCTCTCTCTTCCCCTATTTGGGACGATGGTGGATTGTAAGTGGGCAGTAATGAGAGAAATCCATTGTGTCCCGAGCGTAGAAAGCGATAATGACCATACTCTTGTGGTTTCTTGTGTTTCTTATTGAAGCCTCGATATCACTGTTCATTACTGACAAGTCAAGCCTTGCTTTTGTGTAGGTATCGCTCCCTCTCTCTTACGCACACACACACACACACACACACACAAACACAAACACACACACGGATACGCCACCCCTCCTCTCCTGGTAATATTATGTCCTGTAATGGGGAAAGCGTGCCTGGTGCCAAACGTCCCTCTGGATAATTCACTGCTTCCACACCTGCTGACATCTTCACAGATGACATTCTTCTGTTACAGTGGCAGGAGCCTTGTGTCCAACCTCGACCAGTTCCCCTGCCCCCCTGCAACTCTTCTCCCAAGCCTTATCTCTTATTGTCTTATTGTCTGTTCTGCTTGTACAATGTAGGTCTGTGTTGCATCTGTGAAGATGTAATATCACAGTACAGTTGTATCTGTGAACAATAGTATGGATTTGTGTGGTTAGTGAATAGTACTTTATTAATTATATGGGGTGTAAATTATTAATTTACGGAGTTTATATGGTGAATGGACACATTACATCCTTGTGATGGGGATTCTTTTGGAGCATACAATTCTTCCAAATAAGACTGCTGTGTATGAAATAGTAAATTACTTGAAATAAGTCTATATATGGGGAATCAGTTCTGTGAGGATGAGGAATCCTCCAGTTATATTGGACGACAATATGACAAAACCTTGCATGAATGCAATGAAGATGGACATAGGAAGAGACATTACTTTTAGCACATTTGGCAATTTGCAGATTTTGAGGAAAAGTCTCCCAAACAACTTTACCTACTGTCTTGACACTGGGTGACAGTGGGTGTTTTATTTCTCACATAAAATTCACAGCTAACATGTGTCTATTGCCATATTTGCATATTTATAGTGTTTCTGACCTTGAATTTGTAGCTGCCTTATGTATAAAACCCATGTACTGGCATTTGGTAGGAAAAAATACTTTGGTCACACTATGAGATTTTAGTTTAGTTTTAGTGTTTTCCCACCACCCTGTTAAAGTGATTCTCAAAAAACTATGTCTGATGCACCTATAGAAATCTGATCAAAGTCCCAGGTACAGTATTATGTTCTGAAGTTACCTCATTCTGAAAAAATCATTAGAAATATATTTACACTTTTAATTGAAACACACACTGCCACCACTAGTTCAATGTCGCCTTTGCATACAACCTGCACTAAAGTCTAAATGCTATATGACTGAAAATGGAGAGGATAACAAAGTGACGTCCAAGAATCTGACCCCGTTTCAGATGATTAGACTGATGCAGGTTGCCTGCGGCTACTCATGGTCTAATTGATCGCTAAGGAGTGTGAGGTGTTGGGTCAGCAGACCCACATTGACTCGTCTGACTGATTAAGGAGCACTAAAATGTCTACCTACCGTTCCATCCCTGCCCCCTCTCCCCAACTGTTGGCTGGAGCATCCATCAATCACCTCCCCGTAGACTGCTGTTGGGAGACAGTAGACGTTCTCTCTGTTGGAGAGCTCAGCCAGCCTGCCTGGCTGCCATGTACTGAGATAGGGAGGAATAGAGCTTGTGTCCTGCGTAATGACAGCCCACAATATGGGCCCAATACAGTAGGTTATAGTGCTGAATAGCATAATGCCTTCTTGTTGAAAGCAGTATCACAAAAAAATTAGCACGGTTCCAATTGTGTTGCACACAAGCAGTGAGCCGCATGGGGTAGAAATCTGTGGTTCTGTAATGGTCAAAACTAAACAAAACTGTAGAAAATGTAAAACTAATATGTGTAAATTAGTGGTTCTGTAATGGTCAAAACAAAACAAAAATGTAGAAATATGAAAATGTATATGTATAAATCTGTTCACTGGCATGAGCCATTCATTCAAACGGTGAGGTCAGATTGTACTTTGCATGAATGCCACCACGTATGTGACCAGTGGGAGGTTCAGCTGCATCTCACAGTCTATTAGAGAAGCTGCAGTGGTGGTCGGGCCAGACCTTGCAGGTAAGGCAGGATAGCTCCGCCTCCCAGCTGAAAGGTCATGGGGGGTGTGATCCTCAGCATGCTCAACATGATCAAGCTGTCTGTTAGCATCCTTGAGCAGAATGCCTCCTTAAAATAATTATACTCCAACTACAAATGTCTGACATCATTATAAAAGATCCTTTCAAAATGCCAGTAAAGACAATATGTAGTCTGACATGTAGCCCGTGAAAAAAATACAACAGCTCTAAATGGTTTGCAGATAGGGGAATGTGGCATTTCAACAGGCAGGCTTCATGGCCTGTGCTATGTGTCAGCTCTGCCAACTTCCTAAGACATGCTAATGGGTATTTCCTCTCAAAATCTCATTATTCATAACATTGGTATATTTTGGGATGATGACAGTTCAGTGGAAACTGACAAGCACTGGCTTGGATCATACGTTTAGTAAATTATATTACGCAACTGCTATTGTCAATATGAGCTCATATTACTACTTACTGCCCACTTCAAATCCAAGCGTGCAGAGTCCCGAAACATGTTTTAAGATGAATTAACTTAAATTTTCACTTTATTTTATATTATTCCCAATTTAGGCCCAGTCAAATTGTCTATAACATAACCGATTTAATAACTGGTATGTGATTGAGGAAATTAAACTATAATTCAGACATCATTGTTTGTGTATCTGTGTGCATGTGGGTGATGTTACACTTGGTGTGTGTGTGTGTGTACGGTATGGCGTGTTCAAACACTAGAAAGCGAGTGCGGGAGGTCTTGGTGTGAAAGCAGTAGGATCCAATTTACCTTCCTGGCCTGTGTTACTCAATCTTTGTTTGGATGGACAGTATGCACCAACCTGGCACCTTTCTTAGCATTCCTTCAAGCTAGCACTAGTGCTAGCGCACACAAATACACACTTTTCGACGCTGGCTAATGTTTTCCCTGTCAAATGTTATTCCCCAGGCGGGTTTCATTCACCTCCGCTTTGTCTCCTCAGCGCCAGGACAGCGAGCAGCGACGGCACCATGACTGACAGCCAGCCCAGCTGAGGAAGACCTGTCACTCATCCTGCTATCAGCGTGTCAAGAGGGCTATCACTTCCTGAGTGGGAGGCTCATATCTCACGTATCCCCCTTTCTTACTGCTTCTGCACCACCCCCACCTCCTGTAGCCTCTCCTCTGTTATGAATGGACCCGTGACCCATCTGCCCCCTTGAAGCCAACAACCATTCCAGAAAAAAGAAAACGCCAAGGGAAACAGCCAGTGAATAAAGGACAACAACACCTGCCCCCCTACGCTCACCCCTAGATAGAATGCTGCTGGCTGCTTCTGTGGCCAACAGTGGGCTCATCATATAAACGTGCTTTAGAGAGCAAACAATCGTTGGCTGACCGCCGACTGTCAAACACGCTTCTACAGATACGTGGCCGTGCACGGAGCAGCGATGCGCGTGGGCGTGGCATTGGTGTGGCAGGCGCTGTGGGTGGCTGGTTGCCAGGCAGCCATGCACCCCACAGCTTGGGGTCACTACGACGTGTGCAAGTCACAGGTGTTTTCCGATGAGGGCCTCACATGGGACTATATGGCATGCCAGCCAGAGGAGGCAGATATGACTAAATACCTGAAGGTGGCGTTGGAGCCCCCCAACATCACCTGTGGAGACCCCCCAGAGACATACTGTGCATTGGTGAGTGTGCAAACACCATGAAACACACACTAAATTATGTTTCTTCTTTTTCACCTCTAAAACATTTTAAAATACAGTATCATATATATATATATATATATATATATATTATTATCATCTCCCCAGTAGGCCTGTAAGTGTAAGATAATGTATCAATCTTGTGCATAGGGGGAGTTGAAAACTATAGCTATTATGGCCAAGGGGTCATGGAGTTTAGGTGACGTGTCTACTTGTACATGAGATTAATGTTGCTGTGAAAACCGTAGGGTCGCAGCAAGGATCTCTCCAACAAACTCACAAGGTTACAAAACCATAGAAGAAAATATTCTTGTCTGTGTTGTTTCAGCTATAATTCCCAGAGGCAGAGACATGTTCTACTTCTAGGAAAGAACAATGACATTTGACCAGGATACACATAGGCTACCTACAGTAGTGAGACCAGCTAGCTAAAGCCATCTGTTCCAATAGCACGATCATTGTGATATCCACATATTCATGTATAAGTCTACAACGACAATAAACTTTTTTTTGACTGTGTTAATAATGGGTCCACTGCCAGTTGCTAAATATTGCAACAATAGCAGAGGGAAAGGTGGTTACTTGCTAAGATCTCCCTTAGCAAGAAAAAAAAATGCTGCTCCCAGAACCTTATGTGAAGCACACACATTTTGTCAAGAGTATTTCTGGGTTTCTCAGATTACTTACTAAGAGCATTATGTATTATAATGTAGATATTGTAATTTAACAAAATGAGTCAGGTTGAAGATATTGCACAAGACCATTTTACATTGTGGTGTTTGTTTTCACTCACCTTCCACCAAACTTTAGCTTTGCATAATACGTCAGTGGAAAATCCCCAACCTATGACATGCAACATGGAGGTACAGTATACCAGGTCACATTTAAATAGAAAATTGCCCTCCTACAAATTTTTTTTTTTTACTTTTAAAGTCACTGCTGGTGGCATTTGTCTAAACGCTAAATGATTAATCAATTTTGGGCATATTGTTCCAAGCCATCAAAGATTCTCTCAGAATAAATGCACTCTACAACAGTTCAAGAGCTTTTTAGATAAATAGTGAGATCTTTCAGGAAAAGTAGCTCCTTGAGGACTATAAATAGACAGTCGCCATCAGCAGAAAGTCAGCTGAGAGAGAGAGAGAGCGGGGAATACATGACCCGCAGGTGTATGTGAGCAAGAAAATAGAAAGAGGGGGGAAAAGTACAATATAGGCAAACTAAGAAAGATTTGAGGACTATAAGCAAAACATCTGGAGTCCTCAAGACCTAATATCTCGTGCCTAGGACTGTGCGTGGCATCTGAAAGGTGAATAATTAAATATGTTTGGTAGCTAATGTGTTTTATTCATAGGACACATTATTCAAGCCCTACTACATCGCTCAGGCACTTTTTAAAAGTGCTGACTCCCCGAGATCGTCTCGCTCCCAAGGTTAGCAGAGAGGAAGCAGGGAATGACAGGTGGCCTCTTCCCAGAGTTCAGCGTCAAAGTGGGGCACGTTTGCACCCCTTCCTCCGGGGAGCTTCTGCTACCTCTGATTGAACCTGGTTTGTGTTTCTTATAGACCCTTTACACAGAGGTGCCCAGTAGGGTAAATGCACAATATAGCTTCTAACATTTATGTCAATTCCACAGTGCTCTACAACTGCTTCTGAGACCAAACTAGTGGCGAAGCCAATACACTGTCAATGCTGGTGCATTGGTATACCTAAATTAAATATAACCTATTATTTATATTAAGCGCTACACCTGGTTTCTCTACAGCAACGTATAACACCTCAGTGAAATGGTCCATTGGTTGTAAATGGGTAGATAGCAATGGATGCACACAATAGTACTAAGTAAGTTAACGGCGAGGTCAGTCATTCACGAGAACGTTTGCTAACTTCGAGCTAAAATCAAAACAGTATTGCTCCGCGGTACTCTGCGGTGCTGCCTCACACATCAAAATGCATTGTGAAGCAAAGCGTAGTGCGACATTGTTGTTTGTTTATGTTACTACAGTATTTACAGAACCAGGGCTGTGAAGAAATATCACATTCTTTTTTCAACACGCACATAAAATGGTAAGATAGCGAAATGCGAGGAGATATTTGACAAAAAGTGTATGAGCTTACATTTAGCTGCAATAGCTGATTATACCTTTAAGTAAATTAAGTACAGGCACATATGCTCACATGGATACATATTGTCACGCAGTGAGTGGATGAGGTGGCAGAAACCAAGCACAGGTTGGGTTTACAAGAATGTTTAATTTGTTCAACAAAACAGATAGCATGCACTCACCGATACAGGGAACAATAACCGACAGAGACAGGGACAAACACAGGGCTACATATACTCTACCTAATTAAGGGAATGTGCACCAGGTGTGTGTAATAACAAGACAAGCAAAAGTGTGAAGGGAAACCCCAGGAAGAATGGCAGGGCCATCAAGCCGTGACACACATGCACATGTGACACACTAAATACTAACCCTTGTGGCTCAAAGTACTCACTATTACACACAGCCAAAGTTTGAATTAGTAATGAAATTCAGTAATCCAGATAGATATTTCACTTTTGTAGTGACATGAGACTTGATAGCAGAGGTCAGAGGACAGTGACATGATTGGTTCTTACAGAACACAGACACTTGTCATTGGTTAGAAGTGAAATTGAGTGACGGGAAACCTGAAATACAGGAATCGAGTACGTAACAATGAATTGTTACATAGCTTTTTGTGTTTGGATACATGTTCATAAGCATGGGCTCAACCTGCATTTTTCAGACCCTGCTGCAGGACAGAGTGAAAGGACACTCCTTGATGTATGTCTTAATTCATTGTTGTGGTTGAAATCAGTGCCACACAAAGCATTTGGGTTGGAACCTCTGGGCTCACATGCCTGCTGCCAATCTCAGTGCTGAGTGTCTCACATTACTCATGAGTTCACACTATTCTCTACATCTCCCATTATAGCTGCTCCTCACTGCTCCGATGCTAGCGTCTATACGACACTGGCACCCCTTGTGAGTGTGTCAAACAGCTGTAGTTAGCATAACCTGCTACGTAGCAGCTAGCATCTCTGTTCGGCTAGAGCCAACTGATCACAAATTATGCAAACATCGATGAAATAAGACCCTGACGGTTTCCCATTCGCTCCCATTCCATGCTATCAGTGTTAAGTTTACCCACAACTCCAAATCAGCATCGGGGCAATTAGCATTGATATTCCAGCTACTCCATCAATACACAGCTCCACGCGCTTTGCCTCATATGTACCAGCAAAACAGCGCAGATTTGTGGCAATTATCATAGGTGCCCGGGTTATCTGGGAATGTAATTTTTCTGGAAATAGATTTGTGCTTCCTAGAGGATTGATCAGGGGTATAAGGGGTTGGCACTGACATAGGGAGACAAAGATGAAGAGGCTTCAGGGCACTGTGCAAATATGCAAAAATCAGGTTACTGGCTTTATTGAAAGGTAAATGATAGTGTGACACATACAGTATATAATCCAATTGATATATGAGATCCTGACTTAAATTTACATTCTTGTGAAGTCTTTAAAGCCATGTGCAGATACCATAATGATCTGAAATGTTTGAGTTATTGAATACAGCACGAAAGAGAAGCACTATAGAGAGCATAAGTGGCTTAGAAATCCCATTTTGTCTCGCATGGGAAATCATGCGAATCTCCCAAATAAGACCAACTGAAAGTATACGTAACTCCTGGTTTGCATTAATCGCTGGTGGATAATTCTACCTTTTACATTTTAAACCAATAAGCTGCTTGCCCACTGCCCCATAGCTAATTTTAGTCTGTTGGAGTTTTTAAAGTTGACATATCCAGTCGGGTCAGACAGTTGTGGAATGACTGCACAGTTTTCCAACAATAGTGTGTTCTCTTGACAACTCGCCGTATACAATGTTTGCACACACAATTTTTATTGAATGTGTCTAGGAAGCATTTATTGGCATGTCCATTACTCACTTCGCCGCAGGAACGCGAATAAAGCAGAGTTGTAGTAGCTGTTGTAGTAGCCGTAAGCAGCCATTTTTCAACCGCAATAGTAGCCTACTTTAATGTCTAATGAACTATATTACCCACACTGCTGTGTGGTTGTGACATCACAGGCGGTTGCCTGTGCATTCATTGCTGCTTATTAACAATATGTTTATTGTGACTCATCTAAGGCTTCAAAATTACATATATTGTACTATCCTGCAGCGAGTAACTCATAAACCAAAATGTCACAACATATTTGATATGTCTTACATTATAGGTCACATTATCATTATACAATCCTAAATCGTAATTGGGTGACTGGTGATTCTCCAAAGGGAGTTAAAAAGCTAAGAAGCGTATCCTAATTGACAATAACATTTTGTCTCTCTATTTGCAAATAGAAGTGATTGTTTTTCCATTCTAATATGGAAATGAGTTTGCACATTAGGTCCTTTTGACATTCATTTACAAAATACCCTTTGGCAAGACATCACTCTCGTGTTTTAGATATTTTTTACTGTAATAAAGAGCCATTATTGGCTGACTTATGATAAATAAACAAACCACATGCAAACCACCATTGTGATGTACATCTGCACCTAGGGTAATGGCATAATTAAATTTTAGTGTGAATGAGTATGGCTGCATAATCGCCTGCTCTAATTCATGTGTGTATGGTTACTTTGTTTACGCAAGCTTTAATTCACTTTTCTATGTTTTTGTATCATCAACTCCCAATCCACCCAAAATGCTGAGGAATGCTGAAACTCAATTCTCGCCAGGCCCTGTGCATTTTATAGCCAATCAAATCTAAATGAGGAAACAAATGGGATTATGAAAAGATGTCTCCAGTTTATCCCCATTGAGAGGTCATTAGAGCCATTCCACAAGGCACTAATGGCTGAGTCTTACATATTGGGCTCAGCTTAACAGTTTATGATGAGAGCAATAGTATGATGCTGCTTTGGCATGATGCAATAGGATGTATTACACAAAGAAGAGTACACATTTGTATTTTTGACAATGCTGACATTACAGGTTAAAATAATAAAATAATAATTCTATTCTTATTTTAGGTAAAGCATTTCAATATGTACTGTATGCATTCATAAAGCCCTTTGCACACTGCACGCAGAGCTATCCACACTTCCCGCGGACTGCCGGCAGATTTGATCCGCCCCGTCCACCAGCACTCTATGTAAATTGGTCATGATAACTGTTGCACTGCATTGATCATGCAGTATTAACATAATAGCATGAATGTTGTAGGACAGTATACATATAATCACAATTACTGTATATTAACATAATGATAACAATTCAGGAAAGCAACAATATTTTAAATTACTATTTGTAGTGTTTTACCTGCTTGTATGTCATATGTTCATTGTACTCTATGTAGAAGTGCTTCAAAAATGTTAGGCGAGGTGGAAAAAATAGACTGCAGGTGGAAAAAAAGCACCGGCCCGCCTCGGATAATCGAGCAGTGTGACTCATTGATTAATATGGGAGCAGATCCAAAGTGGAACCACTCCGCGTGCAGTGTGCAACAGCCTTAATACTGAAGCATAATTAGCATTTTGCCTGTAAGAAATTACACAATGAAATCCATCTGTTGAGAGAGAATTACATTGCCTGGTGTAACCCGACCCAACTTATATTACTGTATTTAAGTATTGGCATCGTAATGGTCGTAGACCTCAAGAACGTTTTTTTTATACTATTGAACTTTTGTTTGTATCACCTTAAATGTAAGCAGGAGGACCTTAAAATCAATTATGCATGTTACTGGTAGCCAGTGCAGGTCAGCCAATACTAGAGTAATATCTTCTCTCCTCTTAATTCTAGTTAAAAGCCTAGCTGCAGAGTTTTGAATGAGCTGTAGTCTCTTAATATATTTTCTGCGGGAGGCCGGTGAACAGCGAATTACAGTAGTCGAGTCGGTTAGATACAAAATCATGAATACGTTTTTTCTGCATCTTTTTGGTCATACTTTAGCTGTTTCTAAGATGATAGAATTATATTTTTGATGTTGCCCCACCCTGTTGATGTGGGGCCTAAAGTTTAGATCTGAGTCCAACACAATCCCAAAACTGGTAACCTCAGATTTTATCCAGGGTGTTAGATTTCCTAGATTATTAGCCAACATTTCTCCTTTTGCTTCAGGGCCAACAAGTAGGATCTCAGTTTTGTCCTCATTTAACTTTAAGAAGTTATTTCTTAACCATTTATTTATTGCTACAAGGCAGTCAGCAATAGATTATATAGTTGTAGGATCATTTGGTTCAGTAGAGATGTACAGTTGAGTGTCATCTGCATAACTATGGAAAGATACATTGTGAACCCTAATGATATCACAGTGGCAGCATATATAGTGAAAATAATAACAGGCCAAGACAACTCCCCTGTGCAACTAGGGCTGGGCGGTTTGAGCAAAAATTGATATCACAGTATATATCTATCTCTCTCTCTCTCTCTTCATGCCTTTATAGCTTTGTGGCTTCGGGCTTATTTTAATTTCTTTATTTAATATTAAAACATTTTAATTTCAACATGTGAATGCTTTGGCTCCACACAGTATGACACAGAATCAGAATGCAGTTGCATAATGTAAATGGGAATGTGGAAAGTTCATTAAGCCAGTGTTAGTGTTAGCCACTGTTAGCAACATACTCTTCTCACCTCACCTCAACAGTAATAATAATAATAATAATAACAATAATAATGAAACATTTTATTTAAAGGACGGCTTTCAAGACACTCAAGAACATCTTACATTACAAATACAAAGAAACAACCTAAAATAATTTGTCTAAGACAGCATACATATTAGACATACAGGATACAAATAAAAAGTGTGAAAAGTAAAGTAAAGGAGACTGAGCAGAGATTTCAAATGAAAAATGTTTGTGGTCAAATATGGGGAAATCAGTTATATTGGCTGGGGAATATATAAAACAATCAGAGGGTGGGAGATATGGAGTTTAAAAGCAAGGCATTAAATTTAGTGTATGGGGGGGGGTAGGTAAATTAACAGATTTGGCTTTCAGATAATTGTCAGAGAGTGAGCAGACATGCATGGTTCTGCAAATTGGAACCCGGCGAAGTGGACCGTCTGACGAGGGCCGTGAGGGGCGACCTGGGAGTGATGCGCCGAGGATAGCTGCTGTGCGTTTCCGCGAGACAGACCCAGTGTAGTCTCCGGCCGACAAAGAACCCCAGGGTGGGCAAACAGAGATGGGGGGCGTGCCACAGGACCCCAACCGGAATAGCAGCAGCTTACAGTCTGCACCTCATTGGACGTCAAACAGGGCCGATCCACAATGAAACGCGACGGTGCAACGGGCAGAGTGATACGACCGCCAACACCAATCAGGTAGGCAGCGCGACGTATGGCTAGAATGACAGGAAGATGACCTCTGATGTAGGTAATGTTGCCGTGCCTAATCATCGACAAACATGCAGGCGGTGCCCAGGCAGACAAAACACGCAGGCTCTCCTGTTCAACAGGCTGCCAGGATGGGCGGCTACCGGTAGCTACTGAGTAGCTACCGGTAGTATAGTATGGTAGCTCAGTAGCTAGCCGCCAGGACCTGGTTCTCCATAGCTCAACAAATCGGAGACCAGTCTGGTATAAATAAACTGGGGTACATCGCTAACAACGGCTAATTTAACTTAATAAAAGAAAAAAATTGTAATACAAACTGTTCAGCCTCTAAAGTATAAAGACACAAAAGGAGAAGTGACAGCCATAAGCGCCAAACGTGCTCTCCCTGAGGAAGACAAAAAATATATAAAACTCCATCGGTTTCCAGCTGTGAACCATGACCTCAGATTTAGCGGAGCTAATCCTCATCCCAGCTGCTTCACACTTGGCTGAACTTGACCGATCCAGTGAGTGCTGGAGGTCTCCAGCAGTCCATTAATATCACAAACAGAATTGATGACAAAGCACAGCCCTGGCGGAGACCAACCCCCACCTGAAACCAGTCCGACTTACTGCCGAGAATCCATACACAGCTCTTGCTTTGGACATACAGGGATTGGATTTCCCTTAAAAGGGACCCCCTCACCCCATACTCCCG
>JAODTR010053540.1:0-17772 GCA_025399935.1 Amblyopsis rosae
CTGTGTATTCCCCTACAATTGTGAAGCACTTTGTGATTTTTATCTGTGAAATGTGCTATATAAATACATTTTACTTAGTATATAAATGCATTTGACTTACTTCTCTATAAATGCAGTCTGTCATAGTTACCAGTTACTACTACTACTACTACTACTACTAATTTGTTAACATAGCATGATTAGTTTTTGTTACTTTCGAATTACTTCACTCCAAAAAATAGTTAATAGCCATCCAAAACAATGTAATGCATTGGCGCACCATACCTTTGTATTTTTGTTCTTGTGTATGTTGCTCATGGGGGCAAGATCAAAGCAGGACTTTTTTCAGCTATTGCAAGCTAAATTTAAGATAATACACTTTTTGTTACATTCAACAAATATCTCCTCGCATTTCGCTATCTACCGTTCTCTGCGTGTGTAGAAAAAGCTAGAAGTTAGCAAGAATGACTAACCCTGCTTTTAGTAAAAGGTAATTAAGACGACATTGTTTTATGCATTTTTCTTTCAAATCTAAAAGTAATCCTAGAATGAATGATCTTATTTTTTTATATTCCAGTAATCTTATTAAAATAATGTATAATAATTGAATTTAATATATGTAATGTTATCTTGTAATCAGTTACATGTAGCTGATTACATGCAATGCGTTACTTCCCAACCCTGAGTGTACCATTTAAATGTATGACATTTTATTACTGTGAATACTATAAACGCTTTTGACCAAAAATCTAAAAAATACTAGACTATGAACTCCTCTCCACTTTGACAACATCTGCTTCAAAACTACTTGAAATTGTTGTGAAATACTAAATATCCATGCATGTCTTCAGTGCCGATGTCTGCCAACACTGTGCCACCTGGGGATTGATTGAATCTGTTTAAGCATTAAGATTAGTGTTATGGTTCAGCAGCTATGGGTCAACTGGTCATTCCTGGCCCATAAAATGCTGAATATGAAATTACTCAGGCCTTTAAATGTCAAATATTCAGCTGTCTGATTCAATTTATGGCTGTGTGTATTTGCTTGGATTGTGTGTGTGTGTGTGTGTGTGTGTGTGTGTGTGTGTGTGTGTGTTGGAAGAATGCTGACAAGCGTGTGTGTGTTTGTGTTTGCATGTGTGTGTGTGTGTGTGTGTGTGTGTGTGTGTGCGTGCATGTGTAATATCAAACATTCACCTAGCAAATATGCAGCAGTGAAAGCTTTGATGCATTCAAGGTGTAAAGTAATTTAGAGCACATGCTTTTAAAAGTTTTCCAAAGTAATATCAAAATAATAAACGTCTGACAGCCTTTTATTAAAATAGATAGCAAGTTTTTCTCTAAACTAAATCTACAGCACAGAAATAAAACTTGAATCTCTCTCTCTCTCTCTCTCTCTCTCTCTCTCTCTCTCTCTCTCTCTCTATCTCTCTATCTCTCTTTGAAACTTTGAAAGTGCAGCTCTATGAAACATCCTTTCATATCAGCCTGGAGATTGGTGCCTCGTTCTGTCTGATAGAAAGAAAACTTGACTGTAAATCTCCAAAGATCCCTAACAAGTCCCCTTCCTCAGAGACAAGGGCCATAAAACACGAGAGGGGGAAAAGGCTGAAAAAGGAGCGGCCGAGCAGACCTGGCTGGGATAAAGAAGCAGAGTTAAGGATGCATTTTATGAGGGCCCTCAGCCCCGGCTATCACCTCCGAAGGACAAAAACATCAAATCTTATCTTTGGCCTTGAGCTTCCTTTGTCCCCTTACCTTTAGGCCACTTGTCTCTCGCTGCATATTATATTATATACCAAATGTTGCATTTCTAGAGAAGACAAAAACAACTTGTGTATACAGTAGCTTCAGAGGATAGTGTGGAATCACAGGCTTAGTTCCGGCGTAGTGTCTGTGGCTACAGAGACAGGTGTCTGTTTCCTCCGCAAAAAATGGGACTCTGCATCTTTTAAGAAGAGCAGCGATTTCCGCGTAGATTATTGGCATCAATAACAGTGGCACTTGTTATTCCAGATACTTGATGACAGGAGGAATCGGCACGTCGCTGACACACATTGCCGGCACACCTGTTATTTTGTTCCTTTCTCGGTTGGGGGAAGGAGGGGGGCACCTGTAAAAATAATAAAAATAATAATGTAGGCCTATAGAATGAAATGACTGTAAAACCAATTCACGTCACTTAAAGCGAACAGTGGAATGGAAGTTGAACTGAGTGACAGCTGGCCTTCGCAAAGCCCATTTCCTTCTCATTGGCAGTTTGAAGCCAGCTTAAATATAGTGTAGAGGAGGGGGCAGGTGGCCATGCTGTCCGTGCCAGGGCTTTCTCGGAAAGATGTCCCCCCTGGGTGAGACACAATAGGCTGTGTTTGGCTACTGCTGTTTCCGCGGCGACCTGCTCCTCACAAGGACTGTAATGACGGCGAGCGGGCGGTGGTGTGTCCCTCTGAAGCCAGCGTGGCAGGTACACGGATGAAAGCAACATCATTTCTGTCACAGGAAGAATCTCGGCGAGCCAATTACTGGCTGGCGTGTGACACATTTCATAAAGGCAGCGGGTTTCCGGAAGGGTGGAGCTGATTGGCCAGGTCGGCGGATTGCTGATTGTAGAATGTAAATCTCTCTCTCTCTCTCTCTCTCTCTCTCTCTCTCTCTCTCTCTCTCTCTCTCTCTCTCTTTGTCTATATCCTATTTCTTTATTGTTGTTGCCTACACTGCTCTCTAACACGCACACACACACACACACACACACACACACACACACAGGGGAGTACCAAGATGAGCTGTTGACAAAGAGCAGTCACAGCCACACACGACCAGCTCAATGTTTATTCTAAAATCGGCACTTTTCTCATTATAAATCTGTGTCACTCGGACGGGGTAAAGCCTGCCAGGGCTCTATATAGCAATAGTCTCCCTAGATAGATTTAGGGGTGGAGGACAGGAGAGGACTGAAGAGAGGAATGAAGGAGGAGACAGCAGCAAGCTATAAAAAAAAAATGAGAGTGCGAAACGGGATTGGTTTTAAGTAAGTGCAGTAAAAGAGTATTTGCTTATGCATGCCCCATTTGCCAATGCTAGAAAACACCTCCTGATGTAACGAGCACACACACACACACACACAAAAAGGCCTTGTTTGGTTAATTCTGGGCATGCTGCCAGTTAAGTTTAGATCCTGTTGGATCTTCTAATTTATTCTACCGCCTAACAATGAATGCAGTTTTAACTTTGTATTAGACTTTTAATTGAACTTCACTGATTTGTAAAGCAGTGTCACAGTCAACCAAATATGTGTTTTGATATTATTATTAAATGTAAAACGGACTGCATTTATATAACACTTTTCTAACCTTCCGGCCACTCAAAAGAACTGTGCAGGATTGCCTCACATTTCACACGCCGATGGTGGTGTCAGCCATGCAATGTGCGACCTAACCACCGGGAGCAGTTAGGGTTAGGTGTCTTGCCCAAGGACACAGCAGGGTTTGAACCAGCAACAAATGGATCACCTGTTGACCAGCTATCCACTGCACCCGATCTCATATTAACATTATAAATAAAATAAGAACGAATTCACAGATAGACAATGCTGTATTCTGTGGAAAGACCAGCATTAATGTTGTTTTACATGGGCCAGTTCAAAGGTAAACATTGCCAAACGTCGACAGAAGGAGGTCTCCTGGGTTGGGCGCTAGTGGCAGAATGTGGGATGAGAGAGAAGAAGATATTTCCATATTCAGCATAATCTTGAATAGACAACATTCTGTACTGCATCAAATATTACAAATATTCCATCAGGACTATTTTCCCCATTACCTGAACCGCCAGTGCACTAGAGCAGCAGTTCTCAAAATGAGGACCAAGACCTCTGAGTTGCTGAGATTTTATGTTCGTGTATTTGTGGCAGGGGGTGTCACAAGATCATTTCAAATCATTGTGCTATGTATTATTTTATTTAGTTGTATTGTCTTTAATTCATTGTACATTGTTTCTAGTGCTGTTCATGGTGGAGGCTACTATACATTATACTGTATATATTATGGCATCCTGTTTACAGAATTGTGTTTGTGTTCCTGATAGTGATTTGGCAGCCATACAGTAGTAAATCATTGTTGTTGTTGTTGTCCTGCGCGCTGACATACAATACATGCACACATTCACCCACACACCCTGGACACACTGGCACGGCTCCCTGCCATTGCCTTGGCATGTACGCTGTGTGGAGATAACCAGATGCAATATGACGGATACAATGGGACAGAACAAATGCAAAATACATGACAGCGTTTAGCCTAACTGATTACTACAGCGGTGCCATTTACTGTAGTTGTTTCGCCTGGAGCCAGCTCAGCAACAGCAGATGTCCCTCGACAGAAGGAAAGATAAAAGTCTGCTTAGTGACATTTCACTGTTGTTTGTCACACATGTCAGTGCTAAGATCGTACCGCCGGGCGAGACTAACACTCGCTCACACGCAGCCTAGCTGGTACATGCACGAAGCTATTAGATTCTACTGTAGATGTGCTAGCATGATAATACTGCATCAGTTCATTGAGTGAAATGTTGTCTTTAAAGTGTCTCTATATGACTTTCTGTCACTAGATGTCACACAAAGCACACCAGCATCTGAGACCAAAACAAATGCTGCATGGGCAACACACACACAAACATACTACAACAAACAGTATAAACACTATGAACACAAAACCAGAGGAGCTCAGATTATAATACACACTGAGAAAGTGTGATATTATGCTCTGTTCAGGATGCAATATTCATAATGTATTTACATAGAAAATAGTTGTTTGCTGCTACACTGTATATAGTTTAAAATATTGTAATGAGCACCTTTTAACATTTTCTCCAACAAAGGGATACAGAGATAAATGATGTTGCTTTTGCTGGATTATCTCTGCTTCACCGTAATTTATGAAGACCTTGTTGTACACTGTACCTACTCGGGAATTCAGTGAAGAGGTGGTTTGAAGAAAATACTGTATGTGCTTTAAACACTTTTGAGGAATGTCAGTAACGTTATTTTAATAAAAGTTGTATATGGTTCAGAAGGTTAAACAATGTGGTTTTTATCTGTAAAAACATCTGTTGTTAGTTCTTTGGACTCAATTTATTTCTACTACTTACATGTTGAATCTGAGTCACTGCCGATGACCTAGCACCTACAGCCTTAAATAAGGACAGTACGGACAACAGTGGTCTATCAGCTTGGAACAGAATGCTTGAATGAATCACTTGAGGGGACTGATGACACGGAATAACTTACTCAGCATCGGATTCAAGATGGCCGTGTTTATGTGGAGGCCCATATAATATGTGACTTTAGATACAGTATGTATAGAGTGTGTACTGTCTTAAACCTGTACATGTACTGGTCATTAACAGTCGATTATTGCTCGCTCACATTGCAGCCTCGTTTTTCCAAGCCTGCCTGGTCTCTTCCAGCACAAGCCCTTTTATCGCATCACATCCATTTCAGTGCTCACGTCTTGCCAAATTCTCATTAGGGCTCTTTGTTGGCCAGTTATTGTGCTATTGATTTTCATTCACACCATATCTTCTGTGAGATTACATTTCAAATATCTAAAACGACTAAGAGGATTTTCCAGTAGATGATGGTGTATTTATTTGAAACGTGTAAGAGTTGCTCCTCTAACAGCACATGATATAACAGCCGCACTGTCTATTTGGCTTATGGCTGACTCAACGGCATTTATCTACGTGTCTAACATGAAACCCTCTGCCCCCCCCCACTTCTTTCCCCATCTCTATCTATGCGCTACAGCCCTGAGAGACAACAGGATTGAGTTGGTGCGGGCATCTTGGTCAGAGCTGACCATTAGCGTCAGTGACGCAGCACTGTCTGACGAAGGCATGTACACCTGCTCTCTGTTCACCATGCCTGTCAGGACAGCCAAAGCCTACCTGACGGTGTTAGGTAAGTAAGCTAGCATTAAGTACAGCTGTTTGTCCATGCCGCTCTGATGTGTGTTTGTCTCTGATATGTTAACCCTTTGGAGGAGAAGACCACCTCCTACACCATTAGGAGCTCCTCAGCAAGATGGACTAGTGTGGTCGACTTTAGCATCATCCCTAGTTAATATATAATGATATAATGTGGGGCAAGATAGACTAGTGGGGTCGGCTCAAGCCTTCCGTCTACCCATCCATCTTCTTCCGCTTATCTGGAGTCGGGTCGCGTGGGCAGCAGCTCCAGCAGGGGACCCCAAACCTCCCTTTCCTGAGCCACATTAGCAAGCTCTGACTGGGGGATCCCGAGGTGTTCCCAGGCCAGTGTGGAGATATAATCTCTCCACCTGGTCCTGGGTCTTCCCCGAGGCCTCCTCCCAGCTGGACGTGCCTGGAACACCTCCCAAGGGAGGCGCCCAGGGGGCAGCCTTACCAGATGCCCGTACCACCTCAACTGGCTCCTTTCAACGCGAAGGAGCAGCGGATCTACTCCGAGTTCCTCACGGATAGCCGAGCTTCTCACTAATGCTTCTCAGACTAATGTGGTTGACTAGCTATATATACATCATTATATAATGTGGGGCAATAAAGACTAGTGTGGTCACCTCTAGCCTAAAGATTGCTGGTTCAATCCCTAAATTGCCTGGATTCACTGAATGCATGTGCACTATTGAGCAACTCCTGCCTGTGCTAGTGTCATACCGGAATTACACATAGCCTATTGTGAGTTACAATGTAAGAGCCAATGAAAAACTACCCAACTACAGACATAGACTATGTCAGCACGAGTCAATATTTGACGTGCTAATGAACAGAAGAGAAACTAGCGCAGCATAGGGCAGACATTTTTTTCCACGCTCCCCTCAATGGGTGTTTTCACTTCTAGGAAACCTTATCAGTGATGTAAACATAAGTAATTTGCTTCCTTTTGGACCCATGTGGTCTAACATGTATTTACTCTCTAGGATGGCGTACTACGTGCATCTTACTATAAACACACAATTATTAGGACAAACAAAACAGACACTTGGCTCTCTGAGCCATCAGCAGTGTTTTAGTTCTGATCTCTTTGCCACACAAGTACGTTATTGTCCCACTTTGTGGCTCGTTATCACTCCAATTACTATTCGCTATTGAATATACTAGACTCTTCAAGACCATTAGCTGGCCCTTTAAGTCAACAATAATGCACAGCATTAGAGGCTTTCATAACAACAGTTGCATCAAGTTGTGGAATACTGTATGCACAATACAGAGCTGGATTTAATAGTTCCAGCTAGGAAGCTGTGAACCATTCTTGTTCCTTTATAACATATGTGTTAAGGCTGTGTTTTGCAGAATGCCAAATGCCTAAAATGAATGAAAGTGTGGCTGAGCGAACTCAGAACCCCCCCCCTCCCCAGATAAAAATGACTAACTATTTTGATTGACTACCCTGGCAAAGCAATTATATCGTACAATGTGTTCTTTTGAAGAGATAATGCAGGAATTCTAAGTAATTTCACATAATTTTGGAATATACTTCAAATAGTGTCTAAATAAGTACAAACATCAACACACAACTGCACATACAAATTATGGTAAATGAGCTATCACAGACCTTAACTGTTCGTTTTTTTTTGTAATTTAATTTTGAGAGGAATGCAAGATTTGATCTTCTCTCTTAATTGAAGGAAGAAATCATCTTGTGTACACATATAGGCTCAGTCAATCAGAAGAATGCAGCCTTTTTGCTCTTTCACATCAGGGTGTGTACACACTTCATGCCGAAAATACAATGCGAAAAGGCCAACAATTTAATGAGCACAATGTCAAGGACTGTTCCTCAGTCACACGCACACACGCACACACTGGTGGTTTCTCTCAAACTATAAAGTGCAGCATGCAAAGATATTTATGTATTATTTTTACACAACCAGTCATGTGCGGCTGGAAATCAAGCCTGACTATACTGTGTCTTTCGGCACAAATTCATGTCCTGCTTGAAGGTCACGTCACAATTACAACCACGCAAACACACGCACGCACGCACACACAGTCTACCTGCTCTATATGTTCCTATGCAAGGTTAGTCACAACGCCATGGGGGAAACTCCATTATGACAGATTTAATGAAGGGGTGGCAGGGTGTCTTCAGAGAGACCATTCTTCATCCAGGTGACCCTGGAGCAAGCCACTGTCTGCAGGCACCCTGG
This sequence comes from Amblyopsis rosae, assembly GCA_025399935.1. Classification (NCBI taxonomy): domain Eukaryota; kingdom Metazoa; phylum Chordata; class Actinopteri; order Percopsiformes; family Amblyopsidae; genus Amblyopsis; species Amblyopsis rosae. The sequence continues at coordinate 8,160 of JAODTR010053540.1, forward strand.
GGTGCTCTTGACTCAGACACTTAGACTGAGTCCAGTCCTCTGGCCTCCTTGGTGAAGGTCACTCGAAGAAACACCTTCCCTATGGGAATCTCCGAGACGGACCATAATTGTAATAATTATGAAGGTCATTCATCTCGTATGATAATCCTGTGACTGTTTCAGAACTAATTACATACGTGTAATTTCACTTTTGTCCTCTAGGGGTCCCAGAGAAGCCAGAGATCAATGGCTTAACAAAGCCTGCGTTGGAGGGAGATGACATCACTCTGACTTGCATTACACAGGGCAGCAAACCTGCAGCTGACCTGCGCTGGTTCCGCAATGAAAAGGAGGTAGCAGGTATGTGGCATCTTTGTGTGCTACAGAGAGCGTATTTATTAATGCATTCACACTGAATACTGCCAGTCAGTGGGTTGGCGTGACTCATGTCTAATAATGAAGCTTTAGAAACACACGTGTTATTCTCTCTCCAATATGTAAAATAGTACTTTAGCCTATTGATTGAGGCTTGGAAAGATGGGTGTTAAATAACAGGATGATTAGACTGATGATTTGCAGGTGGTCCTATATATACACAGTATGCTGCAATTAGCGGTTTGTGATGTCACAAACCAGTCGTGTCAGCATACCACACCGTAAGCCCCTTCTTTGCTTGGCAGGGTCAGTCCAATGTAACGAGTCTTCACATTCGTGGCACATAAGCAGTGTTGTATCCTCTGTATTTGGCGGGACATGGGCCTCTGGAGGTAGAAACGGTGCTAATTAGTGGTGCGAAGTACCTTTGCATTGCGGTGTGTCTCTCTGCAGCGCTACCTGGAAGCCATTATAAGACGCCGCGTCCCCACTAAAGCAGTGCAGAATGACAGCCTAGCTGAGAGAGCACACCGCATGCACACACACATAACATGCGCACATACCGGACGAGCGCGCACGCAATTTCGTTTGCCGTACACCCAGTGAAATGGCAAACGAGCCGTCACTTTTCTTTTGAATTAGCATATTCTTATTACAGTCTCACATCTATATTTATGTAAAGGCCATGCTTGGCTACAATTTAGGCTGAGAAAAGTAAAACATATTTAATATAGAACAGTTATAACATTTAATTAAATTAAATTGAACTTCCTAATTACAAAAATAATTTTCACATACAGTTCCCTCTCTGTAGCTATGTGTATGTACTGTACTCCTCACAAGAACATGTTTGTTGACCAGCAGGTGCGGACAACTGGAGCCTGCGAGGAGTAAGGAGGTCGTTTCTCCTCTACCACACCCATAACTGCTTTGCGTGCTGCTGTTGACAGGGAGGTGTGAAACGCGCGTGGGCGCAGCGAGACCAACCTGATATGTTACCCTACCTCCTAAAGTGTGTTTTGTTTGTCTGTGTGTGGTTGTGCGTGTGTGCGCTGTATAGCTTGTACATGCTTCCTCACAGCATATCGATAGACACCTCCGGCATGATGCACCTTTCTTTCAAAGGTACATTTCTCGATTGTGTTCCAGCACCAATTGAACCTTGCATGTTTGCCCTGGCTCACTGGTTAACATTCTATAACGCAGCCCTCCATTAAAGTGCGGGGGCAGTGTGGTGGGAGGAGTAGAGAACGGCGTTTTCACAGTTTTTGCAATGCGATGTTTGAACGTCACATTGGGAGGAATGCGCCTTCAGAGGGGATCGACTGATGCATTGGTTTACAAGAAATGTACATCGCTCCTATATATCCAATTACACAATTGATCACATTATAATTGACTCCCCTCAGCAAGCGCCCTGTGTATTTCATCTTGTTTGACTGTCTTTGTGGCAAGAAACAGCTTCTTGGCATCGCGGCGCGGTCGTTTATCATGAAAACACAATGTGCACGCTACACCCTGTAAGACACACACGGAGCAACAAGTGTTAATGTGCCATGTGTGCCTGTGTGCGCACGTCTGCGCAAGTGTGAATCTACTGTTCATCATCCTGACAGCGCCAGGATATGCGCGACGTGAAAACCCATCTGATTGTGAGGCTACCATGCTGGGAATAAGTGACAGCTGTGACATATTGCTGTGGGATCTTGGCGTTTGTAAGGGGAGGCGGAGGGCGGTGGGAGACGCCGAATATTATATTATTAACAGAGCCAACGTAGCAGTCCATCAGCCATCCGCACGCACACACACATTCACACCCCATGGGCTAAGTGTCCGGGCATCGTACATGCGTACGTAAGTATGCGCGTGCGTGCCAGCACACGCGGTATTACGTTTGAGTGGGCACGCGTGTTATTCGCAGTACCGTATGTATGAGTCGACGTCTAGCGACAAAAAGTGGCGGGGCAGACGAGACTACATGCCCAGCGGACAGGACAGGAAGTTTGCGTCTGTGGAATTCAATCTCACATTGCTATTTGGTAGTGTCTTAGCGTCCCCCGGTAATGACACGCTTGTGTCCCACTTACACACAGCAGCCCCGCGAGACCTCTGCCAATATCGCTACGCTACAGCATTTGTTTACACACCACAGAACCGGAGGGAGACTGAGCAAAGGCCCCAGAAGAGATGAGGTCCAATTTCAAACGAGTGGCGCTGTTCGCCACTGCGCAAAGCATTACCATCCTCTCTGACCTGAGCGGTAGAGGTTATTGCTATCTTCTTGCCCCCAATGGCTTTATTTCAAGGTGTCTTGAGGAAAATAAATAATGAAGACTTCATTCAAATTCTCCGGGGATTCACGTCCCGTACTCTGTTGTGAATCTTGTTAGCCAAGGACAAAAGACCATTACTGAAGACATAGCTGGTATTATTTCAGGAGCTCGTCGGCTGGATTTTTAAATACGCTATCAGCTCGAGCCGTTGGAGATCAGCGGAGAGCCGAAAGGTGAATGCTGAACCTTTTTGAAATAACACAGCAGATTCCTGCTGTTCAGGGTAATTGTCCCCGAGTACCGTTGGCGAGATTAGAAAGAGGCAAACGTGGTTATTCTAAAGTTGGATTGGGAAAACACTGCAGGAGGAAATGAAGAGGCTACAGTCCCTGCATCTTATCTCAGGGAGGACGCCGTTGAGGTCGTCAGGGTGCACGGTGGCACCTTGAACACTGGAGGAACTGTATTACTGCTGCTGTATTTCAATCATGGGTTTTAGTCATTTGAATCGAGTCAATACACAACCTTGCGTTTTCCTTTTAAAAGTCTGTATTTGAACACATATATATTATCCAGCCGCCAAGGGGTGCAGTGGATCAATGGCCATTAAAGATTTAATTTTAAGATGGCTCCTGCAAGTCACAGTGTTGGCATGAATAAAAGATGCCTCTTAATGGTGTTCTAAGTCAGATCTGTTCCCCTGTTCACACTCACACTCACACACAGACATGCACACACACAGACACACACACACCCACACACACACACACACACACACACACGCACGCACGCACTCACACTAAATAGCCAGTATAACAGTTTTTTGTTTGTATTGATTGAAAACATTTGTATTCATCAACATCGGGGGTACTCAAATGACCAGTTTAACTTTTGTAAAAGGAGGCTACTTCATGGAGTCTACTCTTTACACTGCTTGTGATCTTTGTAATGCATACGGACACACGACAGCCTTCATAGGGCCACATCTTGCCCCTGGGGACAGGGGTTTGAGGCTCCCTTATCAACACAAATGCTCTGGGGTTATGACCATCACCTCACAGTGCAAGGGTCCTGGGTTCAAATCTGTATCTGCTGAGTAAATGTGCCTTTGCTCACACCTTCAAAGACGTGTGTGTGTGCGAGTGTGTGTGTGTGTGTGTCCCTCTGCCTCACAGTCAAAGAAATCTCCAAGCCCCCAGTGACTATACAAAGAGAAAAACCTAGAGATATTTTTGGGTCTGGAAAAAGATAGTCTGGCTAGCGTGTTGTGGCTATCACACCGAGAGATATTCAGTTCTGTCATGGTTAGTTGTACGGACAAACTCTCTGTTCCGGGCACAAAGGAAAATGCATCTGTCTATATTAATGACGTAAACAAGCCTCCATACCTTTTCCTCCAGAACAGTGGCGTTGACTTGATTCAGTTTGCCCACCTGAATGTAATGGCCCATATAACTGGTTCTCTGACTGGGTAGATAAAGTATTTTGGGGAATAGCAGACTACAAGATCACTGAAGCAAAAGGCAAGAGGGTGTGCATTGTCCACTACCCTTTAGATCAATGTCCATGAAGTATCCAGTTCTGTTTAATCAGTTTAATTAAAATCTCGTAACACATTATCAGCTATTTAAAAGTAAGTACTCAGATTAAAGCACATGCAACTCTGAAAACACACTATAGATTTCAATCTAAACCGTGAACCCTTATGCCGTAAAACGACACCTGCATTTCCAAAACAGGATAATCACATGTAAGTGTCTGCATAGAGGAGGGGTAGAGAAGCTAGCGCTGCAGCTCTGTCTGGGGAAGGTGTAGAGATGAGTGCTATCCACTCAGCACTCGTATTCAAAATGGCCGCAAAGTTCCAAAACACAACGTGCTTACCTGACTGAAGTATGGAATGGAAAATAAACAGGTGTAAAATGCAGGGGAGAGACATGGACAAAGATGCAGAGATAGAGCTAGAAAAAGGTGTGATGTATTAAACCCCCAGAAGCCTGCTGGCAGGATTATTCAGCTCTGTAGCGGTTGTTGACGCTTTCTCCTCCTGCACAGCGTCCCTCCTCTGTGCGTGCGTCTATCCATTCCTCTCTCCTCCTGGGCCGTCCCGTCTCCTCTGTGCCAGGACATAAGGAGGTCAGAGCCCCACATCCCAACGCCTGTCATCTCCATTTCTAATCCTCCGCGGCTCTATCTCGGCTCTGTGGCTGAATGTAATGCAGCACAAAACACTGTGTTTCCGTTACTGCGCTTTCAAACCGAGAGCAAGCCGACATGTCGACAGGTACCTTTGGTACTGTTGGATGACCACACATAAACGCTTTACCAAGGTCTCGTGCATCTGTTTTATTATCCTTTATGAAGAGACCAGAACAGCTCAGGTCATTTAACATTTCTGCTGTCTGTCATTATATAGCCATGCGAAGTTTGTTTATTTTACAGCTTTATGACCCGTGGCCATCTGGGCATTTGGTCAAAAACCTTTGCCCTATCTACATCTTATGTCCCTCGGGTGATCAGGTCATAGCCAAATCAATCAGCCAGTACAGATATCTGACCCTAAAAGAGGTGATGTAAAACTGAAAAGCAATTTGCCCTTATCCTAATAACTAACACATACGTAATAAATAGTAAAACAGTTGTCTGATTTTGTTTATGCTTGGAGCACTTAATTAAATACAATCAGTTCCCACAGTAAAAACTTTGCGCTTACAGATTGTAAAACTTACAAATCCTAAAAGATCTTGCTTGCTTTATTATTATTATTGTTGTTGTTTTTTTTCTATTTATGTCTGTAAGCAAACAGAAACATGCTAGACATAATTATTTCTGTTCTCTAGAATTTGCTGGTGGGCTGGAGCACTTCTGAATTAGCTCATTACCGTATATGTATACTGCAGTTTCACGGATATTCATTGATAATATGGATGATGGCATTGCCTGTCTGTCTGTCTGTATGTCGTGTGTTCATCTATCTATCTATCTATCTATCTATCTATCTATCTATCTGTACGCACAGCATGAGGCAGACAGAATATAGGTATGTGGGTGCGTGCGTGCACGTTTGTGCTTGTGTGTGTGTGTGTGTGTGTCTGTAACTGACGGACAGGTGAATCATTGTGATTGACAGGTGAGAGCACTAATGGTAGCTAAGATGTCAAGAGCTCCATTCAGCTGGGTCTAAATTGGGACAGGATATTTATGGACAAATTACACTTAATCTACGCAGACAACATCATCATCATCAGCAGCACAGTGTGTAAACACAGATCGACACATTTGGACAACGACATACTGTATTCGATTTAAATCACGAGTGCTGCTATGCCGTATGCTAGGGTCTTACAGAGGAAACGTCGCAGGCCGTGATGTCGATGGGAAACTGCTCTTCCCCATCTCACTGGCAATCAGAGAGCATTCAATGAAGAGTGTTCAAGATGCTGATGGGTGTAGGCACTTCTGAATGATTCCACAAGCTATATTCAGCGTAAATGACTCATTTAATTGGCCCAGTATTGTGCCAGTACAGCAACTACAGTACTACAAACTGCCCGCTGTGAGTCTAAAGTGTCCATAGGACTGTATTTTCTGCTAACCTGGTTTTTATTTAGCCTGGTAAATACATGTCTGATTTTTATCCCTTGGCATACTGTTAGTGTGTATACTGTAAGTAACTATCACTTCAGAGCAATCACCCAATCAACATCCAGGCATGTTCAGTTGCTGACAGAAGTTAGGTGCCAGTGTGTGAAAATTGTTCTGATTGGTGGAAGGTTTGTCTGTTCCTTTGACAATCACCGTCAAACTGTTGTATGTTATGAGTAGTTGAAGCTGGTCCAATCACCTGCTAATGAATTGATTGACACATATTGGGACCGCCTTTACAGTGGCGACTATGAATTAAAAGTTTCCAGACTGATTTATAGAACAGAATCAGAATTAAGTATGGTTTTACCAGGTTATATTTTTCAAGCAGGCAACATGAAATAGGAGTTTTAATGGATGTGTAAATAGATCTCTCTGGCTTAGTGGCTTAGGCAAAGTAGACCTTAAATTCTGATGTTGTGGTCAAGAACAGCATAATATTTTAATGTAATTACATTTAGAAAGGCAGATTAATTTAGGCCTGTCTCTCTCTCTCTCTCTCTCTCTCTCTCATCTAACTCTCTCTCTCTCTCTCTATCTCTCTCTCCTACTCTCTCTCTCTCTCTCTCTCTCTCTATCACACGCATACACACACACGCGCACACACACACACACACACACACGGACACACACAGATGATCTATCTGGCTATACACAGCATATATAGTACTGTATATAAATATAAATATATATACAGTATATATGCATCACTGTAATGTATGGAAATCACATCAAAAATGTTGAATCAACACATTTTGGAAATAAAAAATGACACGCATGAAATCCCTATTTGGAATTAACGGCTAAAGACTGGTTAAGAACGTTTTTGGCTCAAAGACTTCATGAAGCAATAAAAATGTATCGAATTAGAAAGAAAACTGATATATTCTTGTACTTAAACCGGTTGGTCCAGCCTGAGTAAGGGCACTAATGCATTACATGCAAGCACACGCACATACACACACACAGTATGATCTTTTCAACAAACTGTATAAAGGCTTCCCTCAGGTCCTCAGACAGGACATTCCATTAGCAGACAGCCAAGTGCATGCGGAGCAATAGGGCTTCCCAACATGGCAGCAGACTGCGGCACACAGTGTGGGTCGTGCGCACATCCACTCAAACAGCATGTGCATACTTTGCAACTGCCCACCAAGACTGGGGGGGATTAATGAACGAGTGGAAAAGTTATTTCAAACATGACTGATGGAGAGACAGCCTAGGGTGGGGGGGGGGGGAGCTCGTGACAACTTGCAGCTGATGGATCAGCCGCTAGAATGCTCAGCGCGGTCAGCACTGCAGACCTGTCAATCATGTGACTGAGCAATCACGGAGTGATAAGAAACGACAGCATGCGCAGAGCAGAGGTGGAGAGAGGGACGTAGGAGTGGTGTATAGTCAGTAGAACAATCAAGTCAACCCGTATACAACACTGTTCCCATACAACGCCGCTCCGGAGGGGTCGACCGCGATAAGCACCAAGCGGACCTCGAGACGGAAGCCCGGCGGCTTCGATTCGTTTCGTCCCACTCAATAGCATGCACAGTACAGTAGTGGGACCCCTTTGAAAATGTGTCAACGAAATAAACTGCAGGTGCACTGGAGTATGCTCATCTGGAATAATATCAGTGCCCAGAATTCCACACTTGTCACCACCCTGAACATTGTGCTACACTAAAATAGTTACATTCCAATGCCGTTGCTAACTAAAGAATTGATGGCGGTGATGCTGGCCCGTAGGGGGAAAAAAGTTGAGGACCCCTGGCAGAGAGGAAGTTAGACAAAGTTTGATAAAAACCCCTACGAAGAGCCGAAGGGGCGTACACGTGTGTGGGCTTTGGTGTGATTGAAGAGATCGGCAGCAGATGTAATGCAGAGGGAAAGACCTCCCCCAAAACACTTAGCGTGATTGGACAAAATGAAAGATCAGAAGAGGGCCTCGGCAATTGGCTGCCTGGTGGCAGTTGCTGGTCGGTGCTGAGGCTCCAGCCCAGCTGGTGGGTGAATCTGAAGTAGGTAGGATTGGGAGGACTGTTACTGTAACACACTTTGGACCCCACATTGAGATGTGGTGGGTGGTGTGTAGGCACCTAGCCAAAAGTAGATCCACAGATAGGAGACATATCATTATGGTTATTATTATTATTATTATTATTATTATTATTATTGGGAAAACACACGTGTTTAGGTGACAGTATTTAAGTAACATTGTAAAATGAAATATACAATACATAGAAATTAAAATCTGCACACACACACGCTTTCCTCTGATGTAATCAGCTGCTTTTTGACCCTAATATTATACATTATTAGTAGTATTAGTATGAAAGTAAAAGCAATGAATAGTCAACATGTATACTGAGAAATCCCACATGCAAGTGAGCATTTCACTGTCCAGTACCTTTGCATTGAAAACAACTTGGCAGACCGGTGTGTGGTCATAAGATGCACGGTGGGTCTTTTTTCTTTTTTGCCCTTTCCACAGGGCCATAAGGTTGAGCTGTGGCCATTATAGCACCCAGTTAAAAGGTGACAATGCATGACACTCTCTCCCAAGGTGCTCCCAAGGTGGTGAATGCCAGCGGGAAGACGTTCACCGTGCGCAGCTCTCTGCAGCTGCACGTGAACCGCAACGATGATGGAGTGGCCTACACCTGCAGAGTGGACCATGAGGCTCTGGCACAGGCACCGCAGCAAGCCACCGAGGTGCTGGAGGTCCACTGTGAGTACGCACTCACACACACACACACACACACCTACTGTAGACCTACAGTACAAATAATGCACACGCACGCACCTGACAACCTACAAATAATGTACACACAGGCGCACGCCTGCACGCCTGCAAGCACACAGACACGTGTACACGCATGCACACACACACACACACACACACCTAGATCTACAAATAATGCACATGCACACACTCACACATGCACACACCTGAACCTACAAATAATGTACACACAGGCACACAGGCGCACGCCTGCAAGCACACAGACACACATGCGTACACGCACGCGTGCACGAAGATCTACAAATAATGTACACGCACATACATGCACGCGCCAAGACCTACAAATAATGTTTAACACACAAACTTAAACAAGGTTAAAACATACACTCCTCATTTTAGGTGTGCAGAGCACCAAATGTCCTTTCCAGCTCATTGTAATGCATCGGTACGTTAAACGAAAACACGACTTATTCAACCCTCACACACTGTATACCGTAACTTATACTATATATATATATATATATATATATATATATATATATAGTATACATGTTAGCATGCTAAAGAGGATTATTAAATATGAAGAGCAGTTATTGAGAAACTC